>BMAV01021165.1:239455-289654 GCA_019973955.1 Trichonephila inaurata madagascariensis | reverse complement strand
ATAATTTTTCTCACTCAAAAATATTTGATACAAAGAAAAATGTTCGTTAGATGAATTGGGGAAGCATTTTTTGAGAACTTTTATCAAATTTCATTTACTTGAAAGTTTACGCCTAAAATGTAACCAATTGCGTCAGTAGCGCACACAGGAATTTTTAAAGGGGGTCCGGGGTCAAAAGTTCACCACTCTTGCATCATGCTCCTTTTGATTTTGTCGATTTTCGGGAACAAAACACAGTAAAAAGCTAATTATTGAATAAATAATTAGCATTAATTAATAAAATTAATCACTAATAACAAATACTAATTAAATTTTACGTACTATATACTTAGCATTATAATCAATCGGAAAAAAATCAAGGGCTTTGGAGGGGTCCAGACCCCCCCCCTTGTGTGCGCCCCTGAATTGGGTTATCGAGATTGAATTCAAATTTGTAATATGATAAATAAATAAAAATGGAAAGCTCTCTCTCTCGAGCGAGTGAGAAGTGCATTTTGGACATTTCTTGATGTTTTTTACAGATGTGAGAATATCTTTGTTCAAGCCTCGTAAAATGATTTTAAAGCACGAAATAAGTGACGACGCTATTGAATAAACTAAAAAATAAGAAGATTAAAGAGTTGAAAGACAAAAATTCAATTATTGGTTGATTGAGTTGAAATATACAATTTCTTTGTACTCTATTATTTCGAGAAGTTTTTTATGTAATTATTTTTGCTCAAATAATTAATTTCGAGGGATCCTAAAGATTCATTATAAAGTTGTAATCTATATACAAATTTTTCAAGACTTTTGAAATGAATGTATCTATTGTCTTAAATTGTGGTGCGTGTGTGATTACAATTACTCTTTAACATTAAACAATAATTCATAATATTACCAATGAATTATTAATTAGGCAGTGTGTAGGCATAAAACTAAACTTTATTTAACAGTGCAGGAAATCCGAAACAACTTTGTAGTGACAACTAAAATAGTTGATATTTTGAATTTATTACGTGCTCAAAGTAAAAATAACGCTATTTTGATTTGAAAAAAGATACCTCGCATTATATGTACCTTAAAATGTGGATGTTTTTATTTAAAATGTAAATGTTTTTATTTAAAATATAGATGTTTTTATTTAAAATGTAGATGTTTTTATTTAAAATGTAGATGTTTTTATTTAAAATATAGATGTTTTTATTTAAAATGTAGATGTTTTTATTTAAAATGAATGAAATAAAAAGCAAGAGGCTTTTATAATTACTCATATATCTCATACTTACACAATAGATTTATAAACGAAATAAAAATTGCTTCAATTTCTGTCTTAACTTAAATAACAGCTCAGGTTTATTGCAATGATCGAGAAAAATAAAATCCCTAAAAAAAAAAAAAAAAAAAAAAATGAAGTAATAAAAAAAAATTGAGTAAAATTTAAAATATATGTATATAACATCTTCAAGAACATTTAGTACGCTTTTTTTAATACTTTGTCACATTTTCATCTAAAATAAAGTATCTCAACACTGAAATCAAAAATTTACCTGTATGTAACTGTGATGATCTCATGTATTCTAGTTAATAGTTGGATTGGACTAGCTATCTAGTTTATTGTTAAATACTTATTCTTCAGCGAGTACATTTCCCGCGATAATTATTTTTAACGAGCATTAAATACCGACAAAAAAAAGTTCTAGTTATTAAAAGAAAACACTCAGCAAAAGCTATTGTTAAAAATGTAATCTAAAAAAGTTATTGTTGATTGTTTGTAACTTATTTCTTGAACGGCTCATTTCACTAAGAAGTTATTGCTTCCTTTCAGATATTTATTGTTAAAAATATTACTTGTATCTGTACTTATTGTTTCCAAAATACTTTCGCTCTAGATATGTTTCCCAATAATAAGATCTCAAATGTAAAATACGAGACAGTACAAATATGGAAAGAGATATACCATAGCTATCTTCGTATAAAGAAAGCTAGTTAGAACTCTATTCCTTGTAAAAAAAAGTCCCTGGAGCACGTAAGATTTTTGCCATAAATAAAAGATAACACACGAATGCCTGTAATGTTTGAGGCTCTTTTTAAATTTGCAATGAAACAATGTTTAAACCAGCAATCTTAGTTCCTAAGGCTAACAGTTTTCTTTTTTATAACTGGGGCTAACTTATTTCTGACCTATACTGTCTGGTTGAGCTTCTATTTTTGCTTTGCTTATTTAGAATTATAGCTATTTAGTATATATTATTTTTATTGATTATATATATACATATCTTCTTACGCCACTTTTAATTTGTATTGGTCCTAACCAGTAGCGCACACAGGAATTTTTCCAGGAAGGTGGAGGGGGTCCAGGGTCGAAAGTCCACCATTCTTGTATCACGCTCCTTTTGATTTTGTCGATTTTCGCGAACAAAAAACAGTAAGAAACTAATTATTGAGTAAATAATTAGCATTGATTAATAGAATTAATCATTAAAAACAAATAGTTAATTAAATTTTACGTACTATATATTTAGAATTATTATAAATCGGGAAAAAATTAAGGGATTTGGAGAGGGGGAGGTCCGGACCCCTAGGACACCCCCCTTGTGTGCGCCAGTGGTCCAAACTTTTCGGGACTCGAGAGTAAATAATTAACTGGCTTGCCCGCCTGACGGGATATAATCGTAACTATGTCTCTCAGAAATTAGAATCTCAGCGAATTCAAAGTTCTTATATAAGAATCATCGGACGATTTCTTACCACCAATCACAAGCTCCGTCCACAGAAGTCATATGAGTTTGGAACTTCCCGTTTCCTCTTCATATAAAAACCGAGACTCTGGAAAATAAAATCCCGCCCGCTTTTTGTCATCGTAATGTAGTACGCGCGTGTGCATTTTGTGTTGTGTTTTTTCTGTGTTAAGAGTCATTCATACTTGTTTTGTATTTAAATAGACAATAAACTGGATTAACAAAAGACTCCTCATCAAAGCCACTATAACAACATCAATAATATAAACAGGAACGTCTTAAGAATTCTCGAGGCCCTAGGCCCCTACTCAAAAGTAGGTCCTGGATCCCTACGCAAATCTAGGCCCCACGTATGATCCTTAAAAGTAGACAATACATAACTTGTGTTGTCAAATATTCGTGCAAACAATGACCTGAAACAAATAAATGTGCATGACTTACAATCGCATAAACCGACTACCGTCTTTTGACTGAATGAGTAATGATGGCGTATAGTGGTAGGCCTAAGCCTGTGCGTGGTCGACAGTCATCACATGTAGCCAATTGACTTATCCAAAATTCCCAGTTTTTCTTAGAATACAACCAGAGATTATATTTGACTGTTGAAAGATTCAAATTATGATCTTTTTAGGAGAACGAGGCGATGCCCTGATTTTGGCCTAGGCCCAGGGCTCTAAGACGTCCTTGAATTTCGTTAAAGAGTTTTACCACACACAATTGCCAAAATCTTTATATATATATAAATCCCCTTTCATTTAAATTCTTTGATAAAAAACATGTTAATTATAACTATAGATGAATAATTAATATTAAGTTCACATTTTTTTTTCTACCTAAAATAAACATCTAATCATAGCAAACTGGAAATTAAATATCCGAGTGAAAAGTTTGAATTATATCTCTGAATTCCAAAACGCATTATAGAAGAGATAAAAATTGTCGCCTGCTACACAAGTATGGGTCTGAATTGGCTTCAAAGTTTTAGCTACCGCTTTAATGAGTTGGATGTGCGTGTAACAGGAGTTCCACGTGCGCGTCTTCCCAAGGTCACTTTTCCTCCCATCCACCCGAGCGCCACAAAGGAAATAGATGATTCGGCTGCGGAGAAGCAGGATTGTAAACAAGTTTTTTTTAACAGCTATGCCACATTTGCCATGAAATCTAGGGCCTCCTCGATACAATTGAAACAAGTCAGGGGCGTATCTAGACACTTATTTTTATACACGTAATTTGAAAAAGTATAAATGTAACAAATATCACACAATCTGATTACATATATTTAACAATTTAACGTCTACGGTGTTAATACCTTATTGGAATGAATTACGCTGTTATTTAACTAATAAATTGTAATATATCTGTAATTATGCATAGACCTGCATCACTATCAGAAAGTATAACATTTTTTCAGAACGCAATTAACTAAAATTTATGAAGTATTAATAATCGTTAGTTGACTAAAATTTATGAAGTATTAATAATCGTTAGTTGACTAAAATTTATGAAGTATTAATAATTATTAATTGACTAAAATTTATGAAGCATTAATAATTATTAATTGACTAAAATTTATGGAGCATTAATAATTATTAATTGACTAAAATTTATGAAGTATTAATAATTGTGTAAAAATCCTATAATTTATAAACACCTTTTTTTAATGAAAAAACTCAATACCGCTCCTTATCAAAATGATTAACAGTATTTCTATATAATTGCATATTGGTATTGTAATTTAATATATTGTGCAGTGTTTATCTTTTATGCTAACTAAAATTATTGCAAAAATTACTTTTTGTAAGCAACAAGTTATAAAATATATAATTATAACTTTTATTTTTTAACCATTATTGCTAGCTAGATTAGGAAACCTATGAATAGTTTTTAGTAATAGGTTCCTTGAAACGCTTAGGTTATAAACACATTAGGAAATGGATATACCAAGTGGTGTACACAAAGGGGAGGGGGTTAATCTCCCCATAAACCAACATATTATTAATTTTTACCGCAAATAATACACCTCGGTGCTTTCGCGTTTTTAGAATGTAGCCCCCATAAGAGAGGTCTGTGTATGCCAACGGATATACCACGTGTAACGAGAACAGACATGGAGTATTTTGATTGATGTACCTCAGGCACAATATAATGAATGAATATAATGATTTCATCCAAGAAATGTTACAAATGAATAAGAAAATCATCTGAACCTCTGAGCCCCAACAGATTTAACATGTGCTTCACAGCCTCGCTCTCAAACAGATCACGAATCTAACAAACAGAGGCGTAGCTACCACCATATCAATGATAAGGGGCCCCCAATCATTGGGGGCCCCTAAACCTGTAAGCAAAAAATCGCAGAATGTTAACGGCCCCTAAAGAACTTTGACACAGGGCCCACTCAGGGTTAATTACGCCAGTGATAACAAACAGTATTAATAATGCCTTTCACTCAGTGGCGTAACGGAGAGTATTAGGGCCCCCTGCAAAGTCAATTTTGGGGCCCCAATTTGGATCTTACAAAGGAGTGCGTACTTGATGTCAGTCAGGCGTTGAGCCCCCTGAAACTCCGGGTCCCTCGCAATGTGGGGGTTGCAAGGGTGTATGTCATGCCACTGCTTTCACTATCTATTGATATAGTTCTAAAATAATTATTTTTAATTTTAAGTGTTTTTTACGCTGATTATTATGTAATTTTAATTCTGCCATTTTTGCACTCGAGTAACACACACTCCGCAATCGCTCTTCTTACTGATTATCTTGTAAAAAATTTTACAATTAATTAAAATATTTCTTGGAAGATATATAAAAAGCTTTAAAAAATAGTTTGGACATCCCAAGCACTGAAGAGTTAATATTAATGCTGAATTTCAAGCATCTGTTTTAAAGAGAGAGAGATTAGCATATTAAATCTTAAGAGACACAACATCTAATAACATTAATTCTTAAAGGCTTAGTATTATTCAGCTCTTCATCCTTTTTGTAATTAACTTTTATTCTGCAAAACTTAGTCTCATTATAGCGCGACGTTAACATACTCTAACTCACTCACGCATCACTTGGTCATTTGAGCCGATTATTAGTGCAACAGTTTCTTTTTATTTTACGCTTTACTTATTCTGCAAAACTCATTGCATATACATTATAATTTGATAAACAAGTCAAATTATTCAAGCTTTGTTCTTAAGTAGCTGTTAGCTTACACTGAAGTGTTTTCGTATAGTTATTTTTACATGTTTATATTATTATTATTATTTATTTTGTCTAATAATATTGTTTTTAGGAGGGGTAGTTTTTATTTATTTTGACATAAGTACTTCGTAGTGATGAGTACTTCGTAGAAAATTGAGAATTGAATTATGTAAAGAAAAATATATCAAAACACACTACTTATAGATGAATTAATTATCACATAAGAAATCACATAGATTTAAACCTACATATCATACATATAAAAAGAAATCAAAACTTATCATATTTATATTGCTTATATTTTTGTTTAATGTGAATGGCAGATTCTACAGCAAATGCTCCAAAAGCAACCGAAAATTCTGCTACAAATTTAGTCTTAAACAAAACCAAGATTCTACGCAAGTTATTGATTTTTGAAGCCTGCATCATCGAAATGTTGGCATTGGAATTGCAACCACTTTGTTTCCGCGAGTCACAAATAGTACTTTTTCCTTTTCTAATGCTTCTAAAATTGCAAGCGTAGTCTTTGAGCGTAATATTCGATTTTATTTTTCCTCGTCCATTCCTTATCTCCACGAACTGCAATTCATTACAAGACAAATGCATTTCGATTGGATTTTACAATTCTGGGTTAGTTGAATCGAATTTCTTTTTTAAAATACAAATCTAATGTAATCCGAATGTTTTCAACCTAAGTACATAGACTGATAAGGTTATCTGAATGCTGTTCTCTTTCTGTTTTCTTTCTCTCTTTTTTTTCTTTCTTTCTTTCTTTCCTTCCTTCTTTTCCGATACAACATTCGGAATTGTTTTATCTCTCTTTCACTGTGAGTTTCAGAAAATTAAGCTACCAGAACACGGATCAACTTTTTAATTGAATTCACGAGTAGTTGTTCAGATCAAAGCTGCATTTATCATAGTGAAGTATTTATGATGCTATATGCCCTCTTTTTAACAAGTCTGATAATGTTAATGTTCATAATTTTTTCCAAGATGTCTTTTAATTTATAGAACAGTTAAAGAAAAGAAAAAAAAAAACCAAAAATGTCAGTAGGGGAAAAAGCTATTTTTCTTTCTCTGCGTGAGATTTCCGCATCTTCTATTATAAGGTGAAAGTACATATCTTATTATGCCTCCAAAACCAGTTTGAAGTCATTTACTGTTTTTCCCTATTCGTGCGGCTGAGTTCAGATTTCGAAGTGAACTCCTATTTCCAATTGTATATAACAGTGGCGTATACAAAAGGAGAGTTTGGGCTCCCCCCTCCCCCTCTACAGACCAACAGATTTTTGATTTTCACCACAGAGATTACTTCTTAGCTCTTACGTCTACGTATTTTTTAGAATGTAAATTCCCCCCCCCCCCTTAAGGGGGGGGGGGGAACGCCACTGGTATACATAAAAATATGTCAATACCGTTCAAGAGATACATTTATAGATCCAAACAACTTGGAAATGCGGGGGGTCTAAATTTCTTTTGGTTAAAATAGGAAGTATCGTAAATATGAAAAATTATTTGTGAATATATACAAAGTTTTTGTAAAGTTTATACACGTAAATTAATGTAAAAGAATTCATGCTTGAACCAAGAGAAATTTTTTATTTAATTGAATTCATAAAAGCTCCTTTTTCCTTTCCTTTACCTTAATTTCGATGATTTTATCCCTTTTAAAAAAGAGAAATAATTTTAATAAAATACATATCTAAAAAACTTTCTTTTTAAAAATGTAGAACAAGGGTGTCAAACTCGCGGGGCGCATGCGACCCGCAACGAACATTTTTGCGCAGCCCGTCTAATATATTGGTACACAATAAAATATAATAAAATAACAAACTGACGCCGAATAAAAATAAGATAGGTAGAATTCGCTAAACGTTTATTTCATCATACTGCTTTTTTGTTATTATTAAACAAAACAAATACAATGAGTTCGAATATATTTATTGATTTTTTTTAACATTAAAAACATGTGACCCCCATTTTAATATAAAATACAACCTGAGACCCATGATATTGTTCGGTTTTGGTATGCCTGATGTAGAATCAAAATTAAACTCGGATAGTAAGGAAACAGTTTACAATCGAAGCATTTGTCAGTTGCTCTTTTAGCTGTACTAATTCTATAATGGACAAGAAACGAATATATGTAAAATTTATATGAAACTTAATATTATCTAAGACATATGTAATGCGCTGAATATATACAATATTCTTAACATAACATATAAATTTTTAAGTAACCAATGCTTTTTTTTATAAAAGATAAGTTTTAGTTTCGATACAAAAGGAATTTTCTTCTTTATTCAAGACAACATAAATGAATGGAATAAGAGCCTTATTTAAATTTCTTCACCGGGCTAAAACCTATAGACTACCATGATTTCTTTACTCATATCAACTTTTCCTCCTCTGCCTTTTCACGGATTTCTATAAATGTATGTAAAGTATATTAGACGGTTAATTATGTTGAAAAATACGATTTATTAATTAACACATCTGTGTTTATTTTTTAAAACATTAAGTAACAGATGTTGTACGAATAATAATGCAGCATAAAAATACATTTAATATATAGAATATTTTAACAAAAATTTTATTTTTTCGAATATATCGTTGAAAAAACCATTGTTGTTTGTCTGAATCGGAACATCAAAAACATTTAGCGAATTTATTTTCAAAAAAAAAAAAAACCCGCGCCCAAGAAGTTTTTGAAAGCTTTTCTCGGTATCTTGGTTAAGAACTTTTGTGTTAGACTTATCAAGTAACAATTTTATTCGGAAATATAAAACATTTTGTAAGAAATAAAATATTTATCTGCGGTTTTATCTTTGGTTGATATACGAACAATATCTATCGCGTGTTCATTGGGTTTTTCTCCGTCTCGTCTAAGATACAGATAATTATTTACATAGGTTATTTATAAAGCTAAATGATGATAAAAAGTAAATAAATGTGTAAAAAGTTGTTTTCTTTGAAAAAGTGGAATATATTCAGAAAGAATAATCAAAATACGATTAATGTGATTTTTTTTTTTCAAAATTATAGTACAAGTACAGTCTAGTATCGTCTTTTAACGTTCGATGAAAGAATATAGTTGCTTTGTAATTTAATATAAGTACAGTCGAGCCTCCATATAACGAACCTCTATTTTACAAATGTATTTTGCGAACTCTTTCCTGGAACCAAGAACATTTTACTATTTTCTTTATTTTCTTTGTAAAATGACCTCCAAATACCGAAGTGCATTTTCTCTATAACAAACTTTTTCTCTTGTAATTCGATTTTTGTTTTCCCTAATTTTAAGATATTTCAGGACATTTTTCAAATTACTCTCTTTTAGCCAAATTTAGGGTGATCGATGACCTTGAACTGGTTTTACCAGGTGCCTAACCTACCAAGAGGAATGAAATGACCATTATTTTTCGAGCAAAAACTCAAATAAAACAAACAGATTTTTATCAGTAATTAAATTTAAGGACGCAAATCCTTAAAATTACTGGTTTCAAAATAACGTGCGTTTAAAGTTACTCGTAGGATTAAAATTAGAAAATTTCGTTAAAAAATTAGTTTTAATATAAAATTATTTTTTTATAGTTGAATATATAGTGTATTCCTGGACAATGTCTTTTATTTTTTCTTGTTTTCCTTACAGATTTCTTTTTGATGGGTAAGATACATAAAATAAATGGATATTAATTTTCAAAAAAAGTGTGACTAATTCACTTTTTTTAAATAATACATAGTGTTTATGAATTTAAAATTTGTTTCATGCGGTTTTTAAATTATATTAAAAGATGAATCTGTATTTAATGAATTTTCCATATAACGAATTTTTTTCTGAATTTAGCGACTTCGTTAAATAGAGGTCAGACTGTATTTTCCATCAAGTAAGGGTGAAAATTTGTCAGTTTAGTATAAAATTGCTGAACCCCACAGAAACTTGTGGAGGAAGTCTGGTCAAGAGCTAAAACATCGAATCCTATTTATTGAAATAGCAGTGAGTGTTACCCAACGCTTTCGGGTGATACGCCAATGCATTGCGAAGGGCGTCAAATGGAGGTCGGCATATCCTGTCTCGATGGATTGCGACATCCTCTGTTTCATCGCATTTAATTATTCGAAAGGTAGGTGGATACTTCGCGTATCATTTTTATGAGGGGATTTAAGGTTACTAAGAAACACAGTCAGTCTTCTTTTTTTTGTCCACTTGACCTTTTTCTTCACATTCGCAGTGTTTCTTGTTGAACAATTTTATTAGTCCCTGTCAGTATGCATACGATTTTTATGGGTGGGGCTTACATGAAAAAAAAAAAACATGTAGATGAAAAAGGCGTAATCGCGTTATGCTAAAAATTTAAAAACCTTCTATGTTCTGTATGCCACTGACTTTACGATTGTAGAAATTCGTCTGTATATACAGGGTGTCGGTAATATATCTTTACACTTTAAAAAATAACTAAAAAAACAAACAATCAATAGCAACACATATTATGTTCCTTAAAGAAAACATCAAAGTTTTTTTGCAATGTTTTACAGTTCGATTTCAATGTGTACACCATCAGTTGTGCGCAAAGCATTGAGTCTGCTCGAGATTTCTAACCACAATCTATGAGGCAATACAGACTTAACAGTCTGAATGACAACTTTATTTCGACTTTTTAGTTCATCAGTGTCACGAATTGGATATTGGTATAAGCAATGTTTTTCACGTATCTCCATGAAAATAAATCTCAAAGCGTTATTTCTGGAGATCTTTGGCCAGATTTTGATTTTGACCTTACTCTACGTATCGTCTTAAATATTTTGTGCCATTCATTAATTGAGAGTCTTGAAAGTAGACTGTGTGATTGCAGGTAGTTCGAAATATACACTACACCTGCGTCCCAGATATAAATTCAAAAACCTTGTTAAATCTCCCGCTTCTGAAACGACAATGTATCAAAACATTGACGTAGAGCAATGTAACTAACACTTCATTTATTTTTTTTTAATGTTACATGAAATAACCGATTGTGCACAAATGAGCGTTTGCTTACCTTTACTTATTTTTTAAAAATATAAAAATGCACATTTTTTGAACACTCTGCATGATCAGGAAGAATTTAAGTATTGTCAAAAATATCGAAATTTATTTGAATTTTGATTAATACAGCAATATTATTACAACTCTTTTTTTTAAAATCAAGACGCTGGTTATTTTGACATAATAAAGTAATGGTAGCTTAACTTAGCAAATAAAACACACGTTAAAGTAATGTTATAGCAATAGTTTTCCAAATAAGCATACATTGATTAATTTTTTCCTTTAAGAAAATGTACTTTATTTCAAGAAACGTTGTTCAGCATTAATAATTTCACAATTTTTTTTGTGTACAAGAATGTCATTCAAACCTTGTCACAAATATTAATTGTGTATTGTTAGGATTATTTTTAAAATATTATATATTTAGTCTTTTCTTATAATGAGTTCCCTTTGAATTTATTTGAGGAATAGGTGCTTCTGAATTTTTTCGTGAACATTTCATTTTTTTTTTTTTATTCTAACTTTGTCTCTTTATGAGAACCCATATCTTAAATTTTTCTTCTTTTCAAAATGGTATTTTGGAATTTCTTAGATTTAAAACACATCGATACATATGAATAATTTTTATAACAGCATCATTTTTTTACATTTATGGATATTTCATTATGTCTTTGGTGAGTTAAGGAATGAATGTTTATTATATGAACCTTGTGCAAGAGCTGCTTTATGTGTGTGTGAGCAGTTCTTTTCACAATAACTTTAAATTGGCTGAACTTTTCCTCTTTATGTAGCAAGAAATTTTTAGCTGGTAACCCTACCAGGTCTTTCGCAGAATTTTTGAAAGGCTGGATTAAAAAAAAAAAAAAATAAAGAGTCGTGACTCTTAACCGCTGTTTTCTTCCCAAGAGGGAGAGTGAACACACAAAAGCTCTCCCCTAACGTCCGACCTTGAACCCCAAATTTCCTCAAATTTCCTTTCCTGACTAAAAATTGACTTTGCTTTTGTTCCCTTCGATTTTCTTAGAAATTTTTTTTTTAAAAAAATTTGGTCGTATTTTTAAGTGTACAGTGGACTTTCAAAATCAATTTTTTTTTAATTTACCAATGAATTCTTTTTTAATTTGCAGGAAATGCGTATTGTGTTAACAAATTTCAATGTACGAAATTTAGTGAAATTATCTTCAACGATTTCTGATATTTTTAAATTTTTAATTTTAATTGTACCTAATAATTAATACATTTCATAATGCTCCATGCGAAACCATATACAGTTTACACTTTCAATATTCTCTCATTACGTTCATTTTATACATAAAAATAAAACTTAGTGATGTTTATTTCATATTTCATTCTTAAAAAATTTAAGAATTATTTATGTTGGAATTTTAAATTTTTTTAATAAAAAATAACTAAAATTTTTGTATTCTATTGTTTTTACTATTTTCCCAACCCTTAAATAAAAAAAAAAAAACATTCACTAACACTTATTGTATATCGATGGAGAATATTTGTGCAAATTTTCACTTTAGTGGGAAAAACTAATTTTCTCAGGGAACATTTTAAAGTTATTGAAGTGACAAAAATCAAAATTTCGCTTGTATGAAGAGAGGTTTTTATCTGCATGATGATTATAACTCTTCAACCTCATTTGATAAAAGCAATTGTTACTATAATTAATGGATACCATATTATTTACGTTATAAACTGATTCCCTTTGTGTTGTTATAGCAAACATACCTAATCTTCAGTAATAAATAAATTTTTAGTAGGAAAAAAATGATTAATATTTTGATGCAATCATCTGAAATATGACAAAATGCAATTTAAAATCATTCAAACTCAAGAACTTAAAATACAACAAAAATTTAAATGCAAAATTATATAAATAATAAAATATGTCTTTATAATCACACTATATAGTTACTAAGAATAACCTACCACGAAAAGTGCACTGTGATTTCGAACTATATATATCCTTATAAGAAAACAGGCAATTCTAAAATTTTCCTGCCCATAATTGAGGTCATTTTTTCACTTATATTTAATGTTATTTTTTAATATTTATGAATTTTTCTTCTTTTTTATAATGTTGACAGGATGTTAACAAACAGGCGTGGTCAAACAGGTGTTCTAATTGAAAAGAGCATAAATTCCATAAAAATTATTGGAATTGAAAAATTATTTTTGCGTTCAATAGCAGTGGTTGAAAGCACTACGAATTAGCTAAAAGGGAAAAATCGAAAATTTCATCGATTTTTACGAATTTGAAAGTCCATTGTACACTTAAAACATTTCAATTTCATTTTTCAATTCCTACTATTAGCTCGCATTCTCTATTTATTTATCTTGGTGAAATTTTCAATCGTTAATAAAATACATTTTAAAGTTCTCAATTGAGCTGACATTTTATATACATGATTATTTTGGATGACAATACAATAATATAATTATAATTAATAAAAATTAACTGATTAAAACTAATTATTTAAAGAATTACAAATACAGCCAGGTTGGCGACTTAGCGACAATTCTGGCAACTTAAGTCAAAACTTGAAAAGGTTTTTTTTCTCCCGTTTTCACGATATACACGATTGTTTTGGATGACAATACGATACTTTAATGATAATTAATAAAAATTAATTACCACTTAATGTTGTGATTCTGTCATATGTATGTACATATTTATATTAATTGTAGCCATTTAATAAAAAGTAGGTAAAATAAAATTTTTCTTTGTTGATCTAAGTAGGAATTGACTTAAAATTTTTTTTTATATTACTTGTTTTATTTGGGAATTCTGCGTGCATGAATGCTTTTGTAAACGTGTCCGAGCTGTTTGTAGTGAGCAATTTTCATAATTAGTATTTATTCTTCATTAAACACCTGATCTATTTTTTTCACTGACATATTTGACTAAACAACTGTGATATGGTCGATCTTTGGCGACCATATCTTGGGTTGTCAGCGTGAATTAGAGGTGTGGGGTTCTCGAAATGAATCGACATTTTAGAATTCTTAATATGACTTTATTAAGAGTTTAACTTAAATTTCTAATATATTGGACAAACTTATATTAAGTGAGAATAAACCAAAACACGTAGCCGTAGCTAAAACGGATCGCGCAACTTGGATCACTTATCTAAATAATTATATTATCCGCCTACTTTCAATTCTAATAATATTACGAATTCTGATATCAAATAATCTGTCCTACCTTGAATTCCGCAACGGTTCAGTCATTTTCAGAGAGATTGTTAGGCACGCG
The DNA here is from genome assembly GCA_019973955.1 of Trichonephila inaurata madagascariensis. NCBI lineage: Eukaryota > Metazoa > Arthropoda > Arachnida > Araneae > Nephilidae > Trichonephila > Trichonephila inaurata. The sequence goes on along the minus strand of BMAV01021165.1, from coordinate 275,457 downwards.
TGCAATAGTATGCACCTTGTAGTAATGGCTAGGAACCCGTGAATCTTTGGTAGGCCGTCAAATTACACTTCTCTCTTTTCCAAACAGCACTTTCTTTAAATTGCTATTAATTAATTGCCAAATTTCTCTAAATTACTCATGCATTTCACTTCTTGGATTTGGGTTGGAAAAGATTTGCCATTAATCTTGGCCGTCAAAAAACCCAGAGGTTATGTTACAGAAAAGACGCGTGAGCCCGTCACATAACGAATTGAGATAATTGCATATATTCAAAAAGAATTGGATTTATGGTATATCTACGATTCCAGTGATTAAAGCTACGTCTTGTCAAGATCAACACATTTCTATGCACTAGTGCTGGGGCGGGCAATTGTTTTAACTGGAAGGTCACATTGTGAAAGGGAAGGATATAAGAAGGCCGCACCTTATTAAAAGGATTGCATTAATTATATATAGTTAGCTTTGTATCATAGAAAAGGTATAGACCAGTGATTCCCAAAGTGGTCTATATAGACCCCCAGGGGTCTATGACGACTGCAAGGGGTCCACACTAGCAAAAAAATACTTTGGGGGCCCATCAGGTGTAAATGGGGGTTTATGATAGTGGTTCTCAATAAACCAGGACATGACTTTAATTTTTTAAAAAAATTTGATCTAGTGGAAACCGGATTTTACCAATTTAACATTTATTAAATTTAGTGAGGTTAATTTTGTGGTTACTAGATGGCAGCTTAAATTTTATTAAGACAAGGACCATTTCAGCATTTCTTTCCAACATTAAGCTAAAGAAGTATAATATTGGACGTCGCGAATTTTCTCATTTTGTCACAGACAGTCTGTCAGAACATTTTAACCCACGTTTAACATTTAAATGCCATTACTCATATTTTAAAAATAGGTTTGAGATTGCTTTTTTTATAGTAATACAACAGTAGACAATGATTTCTCTCTCTTATGTAGTCGCTTTGAAAAACAAGTGTGATTACAATGGGAACTGATCAGAATAGGTCTTAACGAAGATCTTAAAATAAAGTTTGGAAACGGATGCCAGCAATTTTGGCTTTAAAAAGACATACCTGATACTTGTCGCAAATCATCGAATATCGTGAGAAAGTTTTTAATTGCTTTTCCTTGTGAGAGGGAGTTTCACGGAGTTTGCCAATCTCAAAAACAAAGAAAGGGAAAGAAAAAAAGAACTGGACACTTACAAACAAAGGAGATTTAGGGTTAAACCTGACTAGATTGATATTAAATGTTGAAAATTTGTCATTGAAGCACCAGATTCATCCCTCTCATTAAAAGCATTTGTTTGTTCAGTTATTTTATGTATCAATTTGATTTTAATTTTAATTCATTAGCATGTGCTTCTTAAATTTTAAACGCTATACTCTTTATTACAGTTAGAAATTTAATTCTTTTTAAGTTGTAGCACCAACTATAAAAAAGGTATTTCAGCTGATAAATTTACAAAAATTTAATATTAGGTAAGCAGGGGTCTACCCGAAACTGAAAAACATGGCAAGAGGTCTATGAGACAAAGAAGTTTGGGAACCTCTGGTTTAGACTGTATCATAGGTATAAAAATCAATAAATATGTTAAATAAAATAATAATGTGCTAGTTTTTAATTTAATTTATTTATTGCGATAATTTCATATTCATAGCTGCAAGACCATTTAAATTTAGAATCAGTTTAATGAGACAAATGTACCCTATCACACTTTTCTGCAATTTCTTTTTGAAATGAGGAGTGATTGCTTGTTGAAATTCTCAACACAGCTTGCAAGTTAATGTCAGCTAACGCATTTTTAATTACTCTTATTGTTCTTCAAGCAAAAAATAACTTTGCTTACAAATATATGTTGACCCAAGTATGATAGCATTTTCTGTCTATTTGGTTTCCTGACTGCCGTGACGGGCAGCAGACAAACTCTTTGTGTGAGAGCCGCTATTTGCCTACCCCTGCACTACTACTTAAGGTATCCGACTACCCTAAAACCATGGTTTTTCTTAAAAATTGACAAATTTCTTTTATGATTTTATTTTGTAGGCCTTCTTATTTTCCATTCACTAGAACAAAAACTACAAGTGTTTTAGTAAAAGCAAACGCCGTAACTTTACATAAGATGTCAAACTTTAAAATGCGTTTTGCTCCAAATGTGTTTTTTTCGAAAAACTCAAACGGGGACAGAGATTTCTCAAAAAGTTTTTAAAATAATACGCTGAAATTTTTTGTGTATGTTCTGTATAATAGTAGAAGTGTTTTAACCTTCAGATTTATCAATCACTGTTTTATTATAAAAATTTACAGTTCTTTATGTGAATATAATCACGGTTTTTATAAGCAATTTCATATAACGAATAAGATAAAGTGCTCTAGTGTTTGTAAAAATTAAAATATCTCCTATCTGGAAGGTCACTTCAAAAAGGAATAACAAAGTAATACATTAAAATTGAAAAATTGAGAACTTGTTCATTTACTATACTTGTACAGAGCGGGCCCCGTTAATGTAATTTTTTGCCAATTTTTATCTATTTTTTCTCATTTTAGTAGTAAAAATTTATTTTTCTCTTCTTAATTTTAGCCCTTTTTTCTTAAAGTGTACCCCAAATAAATATAAAAACCACAAAAAAAATCTCCATAGCTCCATTTTTTTTTTAAAAAAGTGGTCGCACACAAGTAGTCGGATACCTTAACAAGTCGTTTAAATACGTATGGTAAGATTTCATTTAAAGATTTAGAAATGTAAAATTGCAAGTTATTTATTGTCTTATTATATTAAAGCAGGCATTTTTCAACACTTTTTAAAATTATGTTTTAGGTCCTACTGAGGCACATTTCTTCGAAGACGTACAGTCAGTTGCAATAATAAATCCTTTCAAGAAACAAGGAACTTTTTTTATAGAAAAATTTAAATTGCTGACATTTTTATTCTGCTGGGCTAAAAATACAAAGTTTTAAATAAGAATCAAAATTTTCAAATCATAAAACAATATTTAACTTTTATCTCTATTGCTTGCTCAGTGAGTAAAGCAATGGGAGTAGTACAGCAATCGCTACAGTTTTTAATACATCGTTCTGAGTTATACAAATCAAAATAAAGCAAAAGTATGTACAGTAAAATAGTTGCAGGATCCATTAAACGGCAACAGATCACTGGCCAATAGGAATTTTGTTTTATAATCCATTGGACAAATTAATAATTTGATATCCGCTTTCGATTATCTCTTTTCTGTTCTTTATAAGCCTGATTTGACTTGACTAGATTGTGATTTGACAACCTGTTTAACATTTTGCTTCAAATGAATTCTAATTAGTACACAGCTTGAGCTCGCCCATAATGTAATAAAAGATTGATCGAAACCTATTGAACGAATAAAATTCATATGCATATCTCAAATTATGTAGTCATGCCGATTAGAATTTCAGTTGTATGAAGTGTTATTTTTATTAACATACACTCTGTTATCTCTGGGTCAACATTCAATCTACGCACGTGGTCTAATATTTTAATTGAATGTTTAATCGAAAAATATGTTGTCTCAGGGGCTTATAGAGGTAGCGTGTCCAAAGGCTGAGTTGAATAGATTTTCTAGATGAGAAAATCGTACGATTATATGGCATGTAAAAGACCATTCGGCATCTATTTGACTCTGTTACTCTCGGGAAAATCATAATATTAAGCATCCGACGAGAGCTTGAATATATTCAAGCGTCAAAAATTTGGTAGCGGAAGCCACCACTAGATGGTGCCATCCATGAAATGGCTGTGACACTTGGGAACTTGTCGTATCTGCAAAGACTTGGTTGTCAAAATGAAGCCCATTAGATAAAGAAAAAAAGTTATCCAAAAACAAGAACCTTTGAATAATGATAGGAAATAATTGAATATTAACAAATCAGATTTGAAGCATCTACAAGAGGTTCATTCATTCTTCAGCCTTTTGTTTCAAAATAACTCTTTAACTATTTTGTTCTATTTATTATTATTTTACACGAATTATAAATATTTAATAATCAAATGTTAACACAGGTTCAACATTTATTTGTTCTATAATTAAAAATGAAATATAAATTTTAGCTGCTATAAGACCTTAGAACGTGTAATATATTTTTTGTACGCATAGATACAAGTACATAAACATATTTAAAATATTTCCATAAATAGCTCTTAAATTCAATCAGTGCATTTTCAAAAGTCATCAACTTACATATTTGAATTTATTTCAGAAAAAAAAAAATTGTGGGAACTCACAAATTTCAGAAAAAGTTAAAAGGAGATTTTAATTGAAACCAGAAAATACATATATCTCTTTGAGACGGGTCTTACTTACAATTTAGGGAAGGGGGGTTATCCATAGAGCAGCAATGGTTAGAGATTTAAAAAAAAAAGGAGCAAAAAGATACAAAGATTAGATCATCAAAAATTAATATTTCATGCATAAAATGCATTTACTTTTAAAATTAAGAGATGCAAATGTAGAGCGAAATGAAAATTCGTAAGATGTTTTTTGAAAAAGCAACTACTCTTTCAAGGGACCTTTCAAAATGATTTCTCAGATATATCGTACGCACGTAGTTTTATATAGTAAGGTTTTTTCTTTCCATTTCGTATATCTCTCCTATCGGTGGAGACTGCCATCAGTCGAAGGAAAATTTTTTGGTTCAAATTTTATTAAATTTATGTCGTATCTACCCTCGGGTAGAAAATGACGATTTTCTCTCTCTCTCTATTTTTTTTTTTTAGTACCAATTTTACTTTTTTGAAGAGACTAAATCGAAACATTTTTTTTTTATTGAAAAAGTCTGCGGCTTTACTATCTATTCAGTTATTTCGAAGAAAGTTTTATAACCTCTTTTTATTACCATGCTTCAGAAATTCAGATAATTGTACCAAAGATATTATGTATATTTTGAAATTCCAGTAGTGCTCATGCAGAAGAAAAAAAAGTGTGTTATATATAATTTAATTGAAGAAAGATATCTTATCTTTATTTTAAAGTTTTAAAATATTTAAAATTTTTTCTACTTTCAGGAAATCAAAATAATAAATTTTTTTTCTTATACCTTAAACTTTTAATCTTTTTTTTTTATGCTGAAAGAATTTAATTAGAGCCATATAAAAAGTGTGCTGATATATTTTCCTCTTTTCTAAAATGAACAAGAATGATTTATAGTTTTTCAAACACCACAGTCTCAACATATTTTTCTAATTCTTAAATTCTTTAACCACTTAACTGATTTTCCCGTGAGCTGTAAGCGCATCACTTCGGGTCTGAACTGATTATTACGCGTACAGCGTACGGACGCTCAATTAATATTTTGTCCATATTTTTATTTCTTGTGAATTCATAATTTTGTGAAAAGATGGCAAAAACAACCCACTGAAGCATCATCATTATTCTAGTACCCTAAGGCATTTTCGCGCGGAATATATAGAATTTTTCAGAAACTTAAAAGTGTGAGGTAATTTTTGGGGGGAATGAAATTTCCTGCTGTACTAATTTTTATAAATTATAATGAAGCTATAACATTACATGGTATTTCCCTCATGAAATTAATCTTTGGATAAATAACAAAATAATAAATTTGCAGATAGACAAAATGTGATCTAGGAAAATTCTGTTTCATTGTAGATTATAGATCGGCAGATAGAACGGTATGTTTCTCTGCAGACATAAAAAAAGGGCACCCCCTGGATTTCTTCTAAAACCACTTCATTTCACTGAAAGATAATATTTTAGAAGTGATTCCTGCAACTGAGAAGAAAATGGTATCTACAAGGCAGTGTTATGTGTGTTGTTTCAGAATGATTATGGGAAAAGGATCCATGACTAAGTATTACTGCCCAGGCTATGTCTCATACCTTGCTTCAAGTTATATCACGTAAAAAAGCCTCCTATATGTAAAAAATAGTATAAAAAAAGGTTTAAGTTTCAAATAATTTTTTTCTTTTTAACTTAACTTGTATCTATTTGTGAAGAACGAGATATTCTCTCGTTCTCACCTAGAGATGTGGGAGGAAGGGAAGGAAGACTAGCCATATCCAAAAACAATCTATACATTGATCACACCATTAGCAGCAATTAAAGTAATTTCAAAGAGAGGAGAGATGTTCTCCAATTAAGCAATATGTAGATTAAGGTATCCCACTACGTTCGGAACCGTGATTTTAAAAAAGCGCATAAATGGATCATTTTCATGATATTTAGTGTCACTTAGATTAGAATACATATATAAAATGGTTTTAAGGATATTTTTTGACAAAAAAAATTATTTAAAGACAATATTTTGGCAAAAAATTAACTTAGAAGAACCTTTTTTCAAAAAGTTCTCCTTTTGTGAAAAATGCTTTTATTATAATAATATTTTGCCTGTATATAGCTCAGACCTCTGTACAGAGGCTCAATTATGAATTTTGAAAAATTCACATTATTTTCAGAGTTACAACCAATTGAAATAATTATCGGTGTTTTTTTTTTCTGAAAATTTCTCCCCTGTGTTGTCGTAAAACATGGATAAACCCACTTCTAAGTTATATATTTCAAAAATTCTAGTTGAGCCTCTGTACACAGGTCTGAGCTATAGACAGGCAGAATATTATTATAATAGAAGCATTTTTCACAAAAGAGAATATTTTGAAAATGGGTCATTCTATGTTCATTTTTTGTTAAAATATTGCACTTAAATAATTTTTTATTGCAATACTATTTTTAAAACAATCTTTTATACATTTTCTAATCTAAGTGACACTAAATATCATAAATATTATCCATTTATACGCTTTGCAAAATCGCATTTCCGAACGTAGTCGGATACCTTAATAACGAGATACGCAAGAAATGAGAAGACTTTAATTATCGACCTACTTAATTCTAGATCGAATCTACTTTGCAATTTATCCGATCCCTAATTACACTGTAGTGACCAATCGTCGCTTTAATTCTTTCACTTATCCAATATCTGAAATATAAAACTGAATAATACCTGATCAGTAGCAGTCTATCCTCTCCTCTCTGTCTCCTCACTTTCTCTTTTTATAGCTTGAAAACCTAGACTATATATAGCCGACCTAATTTACATAATCAAGGTTTCTTCTTCAGAGGGTTGGTTGTGAATAAATTCGAACTGATAGACCAAAGATTTCCCAAGAGGATTATTTTAAGAAAAGGACGCAGATAGATCCGTCACATATCTAATAAGCGCACATACGCATATAATTATTAATTTGTAAAGTCTTCGTTTAATCTCCTGACATTTTTGCACCAAAAAAAAAAAAAAAAAAAATTCGTCAAAGAAAACAGTTTTTGTAAAGGCTTCTGAGAAAAGCGTTGTTTTCAAAATAGCCCCTTTATTAAAATTGTAGAAAAGAAACGGGGTTTCTAATATGTATAGTGGGAAGAACACATAAAGATAGAGAATGGTTAATTTAAGCAACGGAATCTCCCTTTCTCTCGGACAAACGCATATTCTTCTCAGATTCAGAGCATTTATTTCGTGATGTAATTAATCTATCTTTTATACACCAATAAATCACTTCTTTCTTACCTTTAATTCAAAAATAGGAAAACTCCACTAGTCACTTACCTTTTATCCATTTTTTTTCCTAACCATTCTAAAAAAATCGGCGTCATTTTCAAACAAAACTTCCAAGTCGACTGTAGGGGTAAAACTGACTGCTGTCCGAAAAAGAGTAGAAAAAGGCTGTCTGGATAGGGTTTCTAATTTCCTCTTGGGTGACAGGATTGTTAACAACTGTAAATATAACATAAAGCTAAGCAATATATAAAAATATAACAAGTCATAATGAAATGGCCATACACTGGCCCATCCTTAGACTTACGATTAAATTGTAGGTTTAATCATTTTCTGAAGGCGCCAATCTTACCCTATATTTGCTTATATCACTGGGCTGAAAAAGAAAAGAAAATAGTAAGCGAAATTTTGTTTTTGGTAAAATCTTAGTTATGACTTTTATTTTTTGACCCCAAAAGATTTTGTCAACTTCGTCAAAAGAAATCACGCGTGTTTAAAGTCGTGGAGAACGAAAAAATACACACAATTTCTTAATGGTAACAGGAAAAAAAGGATGAAAATGCATGCATTAGGTAGATTTAATTGACAATGCTAATATTATGAATATTTAAACAGTTTTGAAAATCACTGACCGTATTTTGACTCGATAAAACTTTGATTCACTGAAGCAGTCACGCAAACCTTACGGCGAAACACACCGATCTATCAGGATGTTTATCAATTTTAAAATCATTGACCACACATTTCTTCCAATATCCAGCGAAATGCAAGATATTACATATGTTCAAGTGGCTAACACTGAACACGGGGCCCTTCCTTGTAATCCTGTACTCATCGTCGGGCTTATCTTTTTTTCTTGGCTACGACAGTGGCATTCGTAACCATCAATCATTCTCTATCTCTCAAATAAACGCATATTTGTGCCACATTTCAAACATTCATACCTAGATACTATCAGTGCTTCGTCCATACAGCAATTTATCACTTCGTTTTTACATCTTTCATTCGAAAGTTGCTTTTCTCTTAAAAGAAAAAGAAAAAAAGGTCAGTCGTAGCTTTACTTTTACTCATTCAAGAATAACCGGGGCCGCTTGAAACCAAACTTTGAAAATGAGCGTTGCGAGAAAAAAATAACTGATCGTTGTCCAAGTGAGTGAGCGAGTTTGGTGTTTTATGGCACAAGAGCCAGTTTTGGCTATACTGCGCCAAACGTTCATAGGTCTGTGGTCTGGACGGGAAAAGAAGAAAAGGAGAAATTGGATGACAAGATGGAGGGTCGAAAATAGAGAAGGATCACTGGGGTACCCCGGGTTCGTGACACCCGTGTTTACCAAAGATAGTAAACCCCTTGGGAAAAGGAAAAGATCACTAGGGTACCTCGGGATTGTGACACCCGTACCCACCTAAAGAAGGTAAGCCCCCTGAGGGGCCTTACCGTTGTCCGAGAAACGATTAAAAAATCAGTCCAGGTTGGGTTACTTTTTCCTTTAGGTTGACAAGATTACAAACTTGACAAGAAAATCTTCCCAAGATTTTGCGAAATTTTTTGTCACCGATTCAGGTGACATAACTAGGATCCAGACAATTTTTTTTTCTTTTTTGTAAATCTAAAAAAAATTTCTAAAAATGTAAAACCAAAGAGAGAGTGCTACAGTAAAATACAAATCTATATACCCAGAAATAAGTAAGATAACCAAAAACATCAAAGTTAAATCGAAAATACATAAGTTAAAAACCTAATACAGCAAAAGTAAAAATAGACCCACGAGCAAGGGTCCACCAATAATGATGACCTCAAGAAAGCACACAAGAAACTGTTTTGAAACTCCCAGTGTGAAAATTTGCTTAGGATACATGAAAACCATACAAAGACTGTAAAAAGACAGGAAGAGTAAAACTGAAATAATATACTTACTGATTTTTAAAATTATCAAATAAGATAATCGATGGTACCATTTAAATGAAAGTAGCTAAACCAAAAGAAAAAGAGGTAGAACTGAAGAGAAGCGCATATAACAAAAAATAAATTAACTAATAAGTAAATTAAAAAAATAAAAATAAATAAGAAAAATATTCCATCAAACTAATAACATTGAATTTATTACTATTGTATGCATGAAGAAAATTAATAAGATATTCATGTTCTAAGTTGATTTGTAGTAAGTGGTTTATTGTTAGTTTTTATTAAGTTCTAGTAATTAGAATTAAAATGAATTTTAGAGTTTCACTATCTTTATATACCCAAAACTATTAAAACATTCAGTTATCTATACAAATAAAAATGATTATTAATCGTGCAATTTTTTCTGAAAAATGTAATTAGCTTAACAATTGCTAACATGTCCATCTTATGACAGGCCTTTGATTTGTTAATACATTAAAATTAATATGATTTCATTTAAGAACTAAATCAATAAGAATTTTAAAGTTACGAAATTTTATAAAATCATTTAGATTGTAATTATTGTAAAGTTTTTAAGAGAATCTCTTAATAATATATATAACATTTATTGTGTGTGAGTTCAATAAATCTCTCCTAAAAATCATAACTCGTATAAAGCAAATATCTTTATTTTTAAATATTTAATCAGATTTTTACTAATTTTTTTAATTACAACTTTAACAACAAGATTATTGACAGTATTTTGTAAAATGGTCTTTAATAAATTATCCCAAAAGTTGTAATACAAGTCTTAAAAGCCCCCTAATTATATATATATTTACTGTATAAAATTGGATTGGATTCTTATGGAATTCATAGGTTAAAAATATGTGAAAATTTAGTTTCTGGTAGATGCCTAATTTATTTAATAAAAATTTAAAATAAAATATTAATTTAACGTAGTTCACACACACATATTGCTGTTTTTAACGCTACCTATGTTAAAACAATTTAAATACCTTCTCAACAAATATAACAATTTTATCTTACAACCAATTAAACTAAACAATTCTGCTACCATACAATCTAACAAATTCCTTCTCAGTCCCTATCTATCGCTTCTCTCTTCTCTTCCCTTCGAACTCATCACTCCTTCTCAGTTGGGGTTACAATTGCATAACTAATTGCATAACAATTGCAATGAAACTACGCCTCTGTATATTTCCGAAACATATGTATGTATATACATACGTAATTAATACGTACATACATAATTATATATAGATACATTGTATGTGCATATATAAGGATTATTATTATTTATTATTTACGTAGTCCCATATAGTTATAAACATTTTATTTTTAAGCAGTAAAATTTTAAGAAATCTCCCCATAAAATTTGCTTTAAATGTTTAAAATAAGGCATTAAAACCGAAATTATAATCTCTGTTATGTGTATGTGAATTCACAATTTAAATAAAACTGTAGTAAAAAGTGACATTTTCATGATCAAATTGATAATAAAAAAAATAGATAAAATAGTTAAGCCGCTTTTTGAGATCTTTGATAATGATTTTAATATTTTTATTCAAACTTAACAAACAAAATTTCACTTTGAACCTATTAAGCAATTATATTATACCAAGTATCAGTATTTACAATCGAGTATCTACAAAATGGATTTGTATTTTGTAAAGTAAACCGGAATCAGTATCAGATAGTTAAAAATAGTAACTGTTTTCTAAAAAAACGTACAGAAAATTTGTATTATTAATTCCCAAAAGAAATCTTTATTTTTGCCTCTGTGTTGCTACGTTCCCTAATAGTCCCCAAAAGACTTTTTGAAATAAAAAAGCTTTCCTTGAAAATGGTGTTTCTCGTCTTATTAGATCGATTGCAAATCAATAGTTTCAGCTGCTTTATTATGCATTTATAAGAGGCAATTTCTAATAATAGCGTGAATAATTTTAACTTAGTTTTTTCTTTTAAGTTTTTCATTTTTCATTCCCTAATAAGTGTATGATTAAGTGAAGCTAAAAATTGCCTTCCTTGATTTTATATTACAGGAGAGAATGTGTTATGTGATCCCCCCGTTTCCTAACTAATAATTTAAACATGTTTTTATTATTTCCCTCTGTCTCAGTTTTTTTAAGGCTTACTTGTTACGGGTTTTAAATTTATTTGATTTTCCTATGAACGGTAGGGAGAGGCTGGATTTTATTTTTTTCCTTCTTTTTTCTCTCTTTTATTTTTAACTAATTTTTAAAAAAAATTTGCTAAGATATAGCCTTTCAGTTTTTTGTTTTTTGTTTTGTTTGTTTGTTTAAGGTGACTGCCTACCTTGAAAATGTTGTTTTTCGTCTACATAAGGCATTTTTTTTTTTTAATTTCAAAATCTTATAGTTTGAAATTTTTTTTTTTCCAAAAGAGTTTTTATTTTTCCTTTACGCGAAATAGAAATAAAGTTATAGTGATTTTAAAAAACATCACTCTTTGCAAAAGGGCAGTATGATAAAACTTAAATGAGTTTTTCTCAAAATTATGTTTTCGAAAGAAACGCTTTACCAGATACATGATATCTTAAGAATCAAACCAAATAACGCTGTGAAATTTTGTGAGAATGTTTGCGATACTATTTTTCATAAAGTGGACCATAAATTTTGTTGTAGGTTAAATATTTTTTCATTTAGGGTAGTTTTTATAAAGAAAAAACTTAAAAAATATCAAAATTTTCTTATTATTATGTATAATTGTCTGTAATTTTTTTGAATTTTAATATTTCTCTTAGATTTTGGTTCATTTTGAAGAGCCCCAAAATATGTATGTTGTGTATAAAAATTATGATAATCATATTAGAAATTTTTATACAGTGTTACCCGTTTTAGTAAAAATTTGGTAAAATTTCCTTGAAAACAGCCAATTTTTCTAAAAGTACAACATTTATTTCAAAATTTTTATGTATTAACATAATTTTTTTTATTTTTCTTCTTAAAAACTCTCGATTTGTTTCAAAAATTTGTTTTTATAAAAAAATTTGGTCCGAAGGTTGGCAATCACCTTAATAAACAAAACGTAGGAAAACTTCCCTATATATATATATAAAAAAAAATCTACCCTAAAATTTTCAAAGTTTAAAGATATTTTAAGAAAGTAGTATAACAACTTTTAATAAAAACACATAATAATATCAATAATTCTTGAGAAGTAGCAATTTCTTAATAACTTTTAAGAGAAAGGTTCTAAATTATGATTATGTAGGGATTTTTGATTTATGTGTGATTATGTCGAAAAATGACGCAAATTTTTCAAAATAGTTCATAAAATTTTTAAAATAAATCTGTCGCAGAGCATTAATATATCTATTAATTAAAAAAATAACTTTAACATTAATATATGTTTAAGTATATTTTAAAATTTAAAAATTGCTTTAGACATATCTCTTCTTAATATATATACAAGAAATATGTTATACATATGTAATTATCTTGATTGGTATTTGAAATATATATCATTTTAAATTTGATAAAAAAAATTTTAAAATACTTAAAACAAAAACAAAAACAAAAAAAAAAAAAACAGTCTGGAGGCATGAAGTGTATTCAAAATATGTTAACATGATATTTCCTTCTGATTTAAAAATTTCTAGGATCATAATTGAAGCATTCATTAAGTTGGGATCTCTAAGATTTACCTTAGTCATTTACATATTTTTCAGTACATGTATGCAATATTACCGACTTCCTTGAGAATTTACAACTACGTCTACGTCTCTGTTTACATATCATTACGATCAAAGTTAGGCAACGGTATATAAAAGTACGTTTTCCTCCATATTTTCATCTTTTTTCAGATCTCATTCTAAATTATATCCTATGGAGTAGAATAACATTTTATATTATTTAAGACAAAACTTATTGAATTTTATGAATTGTTCGTGTCTTTCCTATTGATTTTAGTCGAATTAAAGTCGCACCAGAGCAGGAGGGGGAGAACTTTTCCAGGGTACGGGCTACTTCTAATGTTTTTAAGATGTTGCGGTCCACGCAATGGCGTAGGTATGGCTATTACTATAAAAACAAAAATATTGCAAAATTGACAAGTTCAATGCTTGAACAACTATGAGCGATTACTAGACCATGAAACGTGGACGTATTCAATGCAGCGAGCAGAGAACAAACGTGAACTGATGAATCTGAAACCGACGTATGTACTTACATTCGTTCGCTGCCGATTCCCGCGCCATCGCTAGACATCAACTCAACCGAACAATCAACTCGAAAATCTAATCGCTTGGAAGCTCGGGGTGTGGGATGTCTCCATAGCCAATCCCGTGCTATCGCGAGAAGAGCTGATCATCATTACTTATTCTCCCCTTTCAGTTGGCGTGCGGGAGAAAATTCATTTCTACGGTGCATCGCAATGATCGGTTTTTTCTCATACAGATGCATTGAACTTATTAAGCGACATCGTTTGCTTTCAATAAAAGTACATTTGTCGTCTATACATTTATCGAATCATTTATTTAAATTGATTAACACAGTCACATCGATTGCAAAAAGCCGATTCTCCAGTCTAGCTGGCGTTGGTGTTTCATAAATATGTTTCTTCGAGTATGCGCGTCTTAGGTCTTAGTAAAGATGGCCACGCCAAAATGTCTTGGTGGTCCACCGGTCGATTGCGATCGACTTAATGCTCATCCCTGTACTAGAGCGTTATTTAAGCAGATGTTAATAATTTCATATGTGGTTTGTGTGTGTATGAGTGCAGCATCAACACATTAACTTAACCATGATAATAAGAACAACAGTTTTTGGACATTCGAACAAGAACTGGAAAGGTTTGTTCTACGATTTTTCTTTCATTCATTTAGAAACATGTTTTGAATAAAGAATATGGCTAAATAAATACATCACTTCATACTGACCTGGCTATTTGACTTTATACGCAAAAATATACATTGTGACACATAAAACACATTGTGGTTTCAACATACTACATCGCACATTTTTTTTTTCTTTCTCTCAAATAAGTAATCAAAAATTCATTTAATGTTTTTTTTTAAAGTTTTGCACATTTGGTTTATTACAGATTTAACACATTTAGTTAGTTTTTTTTTTCTTTTTAATTTCTTTATGCATTTAGCGCTTTCTTTTAGTTTAAACATACTTTTAATAAATTTCATGTTTTTTGTAGCTTTAATGTATTTTTTAAGGAGCTTAATACATTAAACGTTTCTTTTTTAAAGTTTTAATGTACACATATAGCACTGTTTAAACCAGGGGTGGCCAACCCAAATGACCACTTCGGAAAAACATAATCCCGAGGACCACATATAAAAATATATATCTTTATATTAGATTTGGACCCATTACAAACAGTTATTGGAGTGAAAATTTAAAACAGAATTACTTATTATTGTTTACATTATTTTTCATGTGTACAAACATCGATAATGTAATAATAATGCAAGGATCAAATTATGTTTAATTTATTTAATTAGTGAGATATTTGTTTCTCTCAACTCTTTCACTTGGGTGTATTTGCACATCGTAACTACTTATTATTGTTTACATTATTTTTCAAGCGTACAAACATGGATAATGTAATAATAATGCAAGGATCAAATTATGTTTAATTTATTTAATTAGTGAGATATTTGTTTCTCAACTCTTTCACTTGGATGTGTTTGCACATCGTAATTACTTATTATTGTTTACATTATTTTTCATGTGTACAAGCATCGATAATGTAATAATAATGCAAAGATCAAATTATGTTTAATTTATTTAATTAGTGAGATATTTGTATCTCAACTCTTTCACTTGGGTGTATTTGCACATCGTAATTAATGTTGCAGGTTTTCATCTGTTAAGATTGAGCGCGATTTAAGTTTAATAAGTTTTATTTTCGAAAAAAAAGAGACAATTCTCAGGTGTAAGTTGTTCCAAAAGTGTTCATAATTTTGGTGCTAAATCTCTAAAATTGGAAAATTTCTCAGGGAAATTAAATGAATCAAGCGTAATGAGGGGAGTCGCTTCAACGCAATACTGCCCACTTCTAAGTATGTATAAGAAAAGAAGCAACTTCATAAAGAAGAAACAGAGTCGTGAGCTTTATTTCTTACAACACGCTACACTAAAAACAAAAAATTTACACATTTGTAAAGTTGTAATAAATCTCGCGGGCCACCCCTGGCTTAAGCAGCTGCGTACTTTTATTACACAAACTTATCCTTAATATTGAGATAAATTTCTGCACATTTAAAAAATTTATAGCTTTTCCATCAGAACCATTTGAATGATTTTTATTCATTTTAAAATTTTAACTTTTAAAAAGAAATCAAAGATGTTAATTAAAATTTAAATATTTGTTTTACAGAACAAGCCCCGCGAGAATGGGAGTTACTTTTTTAAAAATATGTACGAGATTTAGGACCTAATCCCCCTAGATGTCTAAGTTATCCTACTTTTCTTTTATGAGGTATGTAAACACGAGTGACTTGTCCCCGGAATGCCTCTATAATTTTCCTCTATTTTTGTCTCCTCTTCGTGAACTCCGTTTCTCTATTTTTCGTTTCAGTTTTGTCAAAATATGGATACAAGATTTTCTTCTCATAAATTAATAAGTGTTTGGCAAGGTTTGACCATGCATGACTTTTGTGGTAATAAAAACAACCAAACAAACAACCAACCATCCGTAGCATGAAATCTTGCCTCCTCCTCTCTTTCATAACTATATATACATATGATTATGTCTAATTTTTCTGCCGTTTTAGTATTTTCTTGCCAAAAGAGGTTTTTTTTGTACCTTTTGATAGCTACATTCTGTTTTCTTCTTTAGTTGTTGCATAAGCAACCTCAAGTATTTCATTTTACTTTGGGGAAAATATGATTTTCTATATGTTTGAAATTCATAATTTACAGTGCACTGAAAGCAAAATTTTGCATCTTTCTTAAGCGTTTGTTAAATATATATATATATATATATATATATATATATAATTTCTAATGGGCTGCGAATTGGTCACTAACCATTGCAGATCTAGTACATCCCCGGAAGCTGGTATCAATTTTTAGTGCGGTGCCCTAATGGGCGGACATCAATCACCGCAGGTAATTTTAACGCCCAATTTCCTCTCTAGAGGGAGGCACCTGAGCTTTGACGATGCGAATTTGTACCAGGATTTAATTTTGCCGAGAGCATCCAATCCAAACAGACACTCCAGGGATCTTTTACATGCCGTATAATCATACGACATGGCCGCTATCGATTTTCTGCATCATCAAAATCCACCGACTTGGGCCGGGGTTGAACCCGCAACTTTGGATGCTCAGGGCCAGCGACAAACCAACTACGCCACTCAGACGGAAAAGTACAAAAAATATTCATCTTGAGAAACAATAATAACTAGTTTTATTCAATTTGACATACATTTTCGTATTATATGTTTGAAGTTTATAATTGTAAAAAAATATATAAAGATTTTACATTTAGTTACGTATCTGAATTTTTAGTCCTCTCTGAATTGAAATTTTAAATAAAAATATCTTTTAATTCTTAGAAATCGCGTAAGAAATGCAAATTACTGTATTTCAGGCAGAATTTAACTAAAAATGGTACCTTAATTAAATGCTTTTCTTAAAATCAGGAAGAAAATAAATAAACTCAAACTCAGTGGCGCAATAGCCTATGAGGGCCAGGGCCTGCTGTACCCATCCCAGTATACGTGACCATTGGGCACTGAGGTGCATGAATAGATGTCCAGATCAGGTGATCAGTCTGAAGCGAGACTCCAGTGTTTAAGTCCCCAAGCAAACTTGGTACTTATTTATCGACCCACTGCAGTAGGGATGAAAGGCTGAGTAGACCTTGCCTAGCAGGGAATAGAACCCGGACCTGTGGTGTAGAAGTGCGATACGCGAAGACTCGACCACTGGGAGAAAATGACTATGTGAATGCAATTTTCAAGTTAAAGACTAAATTAAGGAATTCTAATAGGAATTGAAATGGGAATTTTTTTCCCAGGGAAAAAAAAAACTGCCATTGGGTGCGTCTCACTCATAACCAGAACTTTTGAACGTAAATAACACCTTTCATTTCAGATTAGACAGTTTTACTTCAATATTAAATGCTTTTTTAGAAAAAAAAAAAAAAATTTTTTTTTTTTTTTTTAATAGATTTAAATCTAGGTGGCGCTTCGAAGGTGGAGAGTTGAAGGCCATTTTAAGTCCTTGATTCTTTTTTACAATGGGATTATTTAAGCAACTGTTCAAATTATTCACTGGCGATTCGATTTGCGCACGAAGAATTTATATTACTTCATAAATTCAGTACATGCAATTGAGTTTATATTACTTCAAAAATGCATAAGTAATCTTTCTATTAACATTCCAGTACCAGTGCTACTAATTCTGGTTAAGATTAATGTTATAATAACTTTTAAACATTGCAAAAAAAATTTACAATCGTCAAAAACAATAACCAATTTTGAGGCATGTGAATGAAGAAAAAAATGTATGTGTGGTGTTTCTTTTTCTGTATTTTAATTCAAGAAATAATCTTAAGAAAATTGCATTTCACAGAATGTTTTTTCATTTCCCAAATAGTGATAATTAGAATGCCACTTATTATTCTCACTTCTATATTAAAGGTTAATTAACATAACAATAACTTTTTTTAAATCATTCAAGCTCGTTGCAAAGTCCTTATTCAGGAAAATACTTCCTAGATTAATTTTTAATCTTTTTCATGCATTTTAATAACTTTTTTTCGTCACTTATATTCATTTAAGTATTTTTCAATATATTATTCTGCATCATGCTATTTTGTCATTTTGAATTCATTTAACAAACGCACGTGTGATTTGTTTTTAAATTTAAAGCATTTAACAGCAAATGACCTCAATCTGTATTTAACCTTGCTCATATAACGAGCTCTTAAACAATGTACATAACCTTAAAAGCACTTCACGAGACAGTATAATTTGCAGTGCTTCTTAATTCACAATAATTACCTTGGAAACAATTGAATTTTATGAGGATCAATTTTTAGAATTGGCATTTACTTTGAAAGAGCGGGGTTGGTCTTATATTTGAATAAAGAATATTTTGTGTTTTAGTTAGACGATTTCTGACAGTACTAATGAGTGTGTTATGTTTCATTTGTGTTATTTTACAATAGACAAGAGTAAAAATTCTATTATTTTCATTTACTCCTACAATAATAGATAAAAGAAAATATGAAAATAATTTACGTTATTCAGAATTGTTCTTTAAATAATATTCAATGTAATTTAAATAAATTTTTGGAATAAAGCAATCGAGGCTCATAAATGAAATTTTAAATTATTAGACTTTAAAAGTAGATACTGAAACAGGCTCAATACTAAGTACCTAAAGTTAATTTATTCGACGTCCCAATATTATATAAAATAACAATAAAAGCAACAGATATTCATATTCGGAAACTGTAATTGCTTGTGTCACATTGCTTAAAATAAGCTGTTAATTAATATCTTCCAATAAGTAGAGCATGGGTGTCAAACTCAAAGGCTAACTTGGCCCAAGCAAACAAGGCTTAACGCAAGGTGGGCAGTAAAAGAAATCAATATTTCTTGAAATGTTAGTTTATTTCGAATAATACATTATAACAAACATAAATAAAAGATCAAGAAAAATTTAATGCTTACTTCCTGACACTGACATGTCTTCTCTGCTATCTTTCCTATTTCGGGAGAAATTTTGATATTTTATTATATGTTATTGTGTGCCGATCGACTGGCCAGGCCGTAAAAATGTTCATTGTAGGCCGCGAGCTTCACACCCCTGCAGTAGAGTCTCAAAAACTCGGCACTCGATAACCCGACAGTCCGGATAACTCGGACACACCCTTGTAGGTCGAAAAAATGCCAACGAGATACCGAACAAGACAATGTCTCCGATGCAGAAGTTATTGCTGCTGTCACAGTAAATGAAAAAGTACCGGAAAATTAGCATTGAGGCTGTCCAAAACCTTTTCTCAGTATTTGAACAAGGTGCGTCAGTAATGAACTTACTGTTCATTCGTCGTCTTCATGATGAAACAGCAAAATGCAGAATGCAGTGCGG
Organism: Trichonephila inaurata madagascariensis; assembly: GCA_019973955.1. NCBI lineage: Eukaryota > Metazoa > Arthropoda > Arachnida > Araneae > Nephilidae > Trichonephila > Trichonephila inaurata. The sequence continues at coordinate 255,933 of BMAV01021165.1, read as the reverse complement.
AAGACAACAGAACATTGTGTACATCTTTAAAAAAAGTAGCCAGTTTTTTGCAAAAAATTCGCTACTTAATTTTCCTTATGTATGATAAGGTAAATATATATATATATATATATATATATATAAATTACTGATACTATGTTTTCATTAATTTTCATTTTCACGTAATAAATGCTCTATGCCTTCATGCCTGTACTTTTTTTTTGTTTGAAGGTATTTGGGAGTTTATTTCTGTTGTATTCTCTAGCAAACAATACATATGAGTGCAGCTCAATATTTTTTGAGCAAACATTGTACTTATTCTTTCATGATCCCATTCTCGATAACCCGGTATTTTCAGGAACTCTATTATATTACTTAAATATTCGGATGAAGCAATTATTTAGAAATAGCATTATTTGAAGTGTGTTATTTTAAAATCATAAGAGGGAATTTCCTTTTTTTTTAAAATTCAATTTCTTACTACTCTCTCACTCCTTATGTATCTTGTACCTTAAGTACTCCTTTAATCCTGAGAAATCAGTTAAGCAAAAAGAGATCGATAAATTAAACACATCTTGCTAAAGGACTAGATAATTTGCATATATTCCTTTGCAATGAGTAAATGCATTATCCTACTAAAATATCTTTTCACTGATGCAATGAAATTAAGATTCTGCATTTATCCTTTGATAAAAGAGACTTCTGAAGTAATTTGCTTGGCATAATGAGTGAGTGAATAGGATTACGTTTCAGCACTGTCTCGTGAATTCGTAGTGCGTAGTTAAGAATCGAACGCTGTAAAAGAAAGCTAGGGTTGTTGCAGCTTAAAACGCGCACCGGAGGTCATATACGCTGGACAACAGGTTTTTTCGAAACTTTCCCTTCGCTGTTCATTTTTTTAGTTTATTGTTTAATACATATTACATGTTCGCCCTTCAATGCAACTGCCGCACGAATTGCATAACCAAGCAATGTCAACTCATGTTTATCCTCTGACTTCATTAGTGATATTGAGTGCGGCAATTGCGAAAACTTGGAAGTTTTCGAGACTAACATCAATAACAAATAAAAAAAAAGCTGCGAATTTTTTTCTGTCTCAGTTTGCTCTAGTTAAAGAATTACATTTCTCATAACTGGATTTTTAATTTCTTATAAGCACTTATTTAAGTTCCGTAGTACATGATATTTAGAACATATATTGCTACTTTTAACATATTTTGTATTTTTAGTACATTTACTGGCATTTGAGTATCATCCTGTGCCTTGTAGACATTTTTTTCAGAAGGCTTCAATTATCCTTAGTTTTCTTTTTATCGAGTAGTTTGATTAAAAAAAAGCAACATTATAAATTAGATTCTTTTAAATTTTTTTCTCTGTTTTATCTACTATTTACATTTATATCTTCTTTTAACAAATCTTTAATTTATTTTGAAGACACAAGACAATATTTATTCTTGCAATATACGGACATATTTTCTTTAAGTTGATATTCCTCTCTGTTTAATATTACTACAAAAAGAAATGATTATTTGTTGAACGTAGGGGCAGATAAATTTACTTTGAAATGCAAAAGAATGTATCACAAATTCAAATACTGCATATGTATTTTTCTTTGAAATTTGCTATTGACAACAATATCAGTACCATTAAGTTTGCTTATTTTGATGATACTTGAAATTTTGTGAGTAGAAACTTTCTGAATATAAAAAGAAAGATTTATATAATGCATTTTTTCTACACGCCCAATATTATTAAATAACCCAAAAATATTGAATGGAGTTATCGGTAATTTTTGTCTTTTAAAAATTGAAATGCTCGTAAGACTTTAGAACAGGGGTTCTCAACCTTTTTGTCCGCTGGGCCGCATACAAATGTTAGCTATTTCACGCGGATCGCAACATGAGGGGGGGGGGGGGGAATGCTTTAAGATTAAGATAACGGTGGAGATTTAAAATGTGGAAAATGGATCAAAATATTATAACTCCGGTTTTGCTTTATTTAATTGTTATGTTTTATATATTTTTTTTATTTTTGTCACTAACGCTAAATTAAAAGAATTTAAGAAATGCTCCATCACACAATTTTTGCATCAATAAACGATTTCATATGATTACCAATAATATAACAAACGTCATAGGATGTCTTTGTTACTGCTGTGACATTACCACTGACAAAACACATTGTTGTTGTTGCAAAGAATGTTCAATAAAACCTATTTACATCTCCTGAAAGAGATCTGTGGAGGAAAAGTGTCATTGAATGATCCTGTTTACTGATATTTTTAAATACAGCACTTTCATGAAAAATTAAACAAGTACTGATCCATGTTTGTTTTTCATTACAAAACAGTCAACCTCCAAATCATTCGAATATTTTTCGCTTGCAAGGTATGAAAGATTGCTAAAAATTAGTCCCACCCATAAAATAGTCACTACTCTACTGTTGTCTGCTATCATTAACCGTAACAAATAGAAAAGGATATCAATTTGTAGCCATACGACATCGCCAGCAAAAAAACACAAAATTGTGATAGATTGGATTTCTTGTCAAAGAATTTTCCCCCAAATTTTTAATGCATTGCTCTTAAATAAGTAAATTTCTCAGAGCAAATGGTCATGACCGGGCCACTTAAAAAGGCTCGATGGGCCGCATGCGGTCCGGGGGCCTCAGGTTGAGTATCGCTGCTTTAGAATCAAAAATGTGGCATGGAATATCTTTCATATTTAATGGCAACTTTTTTTAAATAGAAAATAACTATAAAACTAATTTTGATAAGTAAGTTTTATTAATACAATTGTTTAATTATTAATTGTTACAAGAAAGTTTTATTTTATAAAGCCTAAACACCAGTAGTGTGTGGGCTATTTAGATTAATTAGAACATAACTTAATTTATGTGCAGTACCACGTCAGCGCAGCCAGCGGAATTAAAAACAGTCGCCAAGAAAGAATGCTGAAAAATTGAGTGTCGAACCAAATGTTCCATTACTAACATGTTTTAAAAGTTTCTTTACACACTTTCCAATATTTACTTTACCCATCCTTCCTATAAATCCTTATGGCCATGATAGGCGAGTGGTCATAGTCATAAACTCATGGTCGGTGTTGTTGAGTCTTGGGCTCAAAACCTAGTTCCGCTGAAGAACCATCGTGTAGAGGGGCTGATGCACGTTAAATCTGTCGAGGCTTTAATTCCTTCTGTTGACGTGGTGACGAATCTGAGAGTGGGTCGCCTCGTCATTTGACCGTAGCTCAAAATTATGAAGTCCGGCAACAGTAACCTTTCAAAAGGTGACGTAAATCAAATAAAATTCCTTTTTTAATTCCTACTATTAGTTCCCACTCTCCCTACATATATTTATATGTATATATATACAATCGTTAATAAAATATTTTTTATTCATCCATTCAAGTTCAAAAATATTTTTTGAAACTTGTAGTGGATCATACTTGATGTTAATGCAGCTTTTTTCTAACGTTAACGCATTAATTAAATTTAATTAATGAATAAATAGTGACAAACAAAAATAATAGTACAACACCACATAAAAAGGAAAACCGCTCGTTGTGTCCCTGTAGCACAATGGATAGCGCGTTGGATGTCAAATCCACAGATCGTGGTTTTGAATCCTACCTGGCATGGCCTTATTTTTGAGAATATGATTTATGAATGAATAAATAGTAACAAACAAAAATAATAGTCCAACACCATATATAAAAAAGGAAAATCGCTTTCTATTTTGACACTTAGTATTGTGATTCTGTCATGTATATACATATTTATATTAATTGTAATTATTTAATATAAAGTAACTAAAATAAAATTTGTCTTTGTTGACCTAAGTAGGAATTTTTTATATTACTTGTTAATCCTTACTATATTCCTAATATTCTAGTATTATTTAAAAGAAAAAAAGGGAATAGTATTGATTCCACTGAAAACACAGTCTTGCTACATAGTTCAATTACTTTAAAGGTATTATGCAGTACTTAAAAATGTTACTGACACCACATATAGTCTTAGCAAGAAAGAAAAAAGCGAAACAATTTTACTGTGTAGATATAGGTACTGTGACAGATGAGATTAGATACAGCTTAAAAGGTGAACATTCATAATCATGCTTTGGCAATTTTTTGATATGACTTGAATTAACGATATTTGCTAATTATTTAATGTGATTTATCTGTCACAGCTGGAGTAAGATTACACATAAAACGTAAGAGAGAAATTTACTTTTTACTGTGTATTTTATTCAACATTTACGTGTATACTTATTATCAGAATGTATTTTTGTTAACCTTCACTCTTCAAAGTACAAGCTTAATAAGAAGCCTAAAGAAAATGATACAAAAACTACAAAAATGAAACCGAATGTGGTCACCAAATACGTCTGCTTATTAAAACAAGACAACCTCATAAATTAAAAGTCTGAAGGGGAACTCTGAGACCCATAATCAACCAGTTAGAAAGCTTCAAAACCTGTGTGACAGCGATTTATCTTCGTTTTCTTTTTTTCTTAGTAGACTGTTGGGAATAAGCAAAATTATTGCAAAATAATTATCAGCAATAATCTGAGAATTAATTTATAATTTTAAGATCGTTTATTTCCTTCAAGTTTAAAGATAACTTTTTATTCAGACATCCATATTCAAAATTGATGCTTTGAACTCGAAAAAACCTCTTTAAGTATAAGGTAGTGATTCTCAACTACCGTGCCGCGGTACTTTTGTGTGTGCCGCCAAATATTTTTAAAAATATTAATTATACTCTGAGGGAAAAAGTAAAATCGATTATTATTAAAAAGTAAAATTATTAATTCGACCCTTTTATAGAAATAAACTAAGGGTATTAGTGATATATTTAACTTATCCTTTCGGAAATAGTTGGATATAAAATTTTTTGATTGGGTTCGTAATCCATTTGTGATCGGTGATGAGAGAGATGATGATGAGTTTGGTGTTTTATGGCGCAAGAGCCAGTTTTGGATATACTGCGCCAAACATTCATAGGTCTGTGGTCTGAACGGGAAAAGAAGAAAAGGGGAGAAATTGGATGACAAGATGGAGGGTCGAAAATAGAGAAGGATCACTGGGGTACCCCGGGGTCGACCCATTTGTGATCGGATATATCTGCGTTTGAATTAACTTTGAATGAAGAGGGAAAATTAATTTCGGACTGTAATAATCGAGATTTAATTTTAAAACATTCGGAAGAGTCAATTAATTCATTTTGGATTAAAATTTGAGGTGATTACTTCATAATAGCCAAAAAAAGCTTTAAAAATATTGTTACAATTTTCTACATCTTGCTTCCGTGTGAATTCGGATTTTCAGTATTAACAAATATAAAAAAAAAAAAAAAATCAGTGCTTTTTAGTACAGAGGATGAAATGAGGGTGGCATTATCATTTTTACGGCCTAATGTAAACGAAATCATCAAAAATCATCAAGCTCCAATTTTGCAATAAATGTACTCTTATAATTAATTTATAATTAATTATTCAATAAACATTCTGTTATCTTTGTCGTACATAACATTGAAAATTACTATCATAAACTATTTTAGATACTGTATTATAAATAAGTAAAATTATTTTAAACATTATTTTATAATTAAAGTGCCGCTAGATTTTGAAATTGTTAAAAGTGTACCACAACAACAGCAACAACAAAAAAAGGTTGAGAATCACTGGTATAAGGAATGTCGACACTAGATATGAATTTGGTATTATTTTATATAAACCAATGAAATATAAGTCACATTGTGTATTTTATGTTTATAGATTTCAATATGCTGATTATTAAAAGTGAATTCTCACATGTTAAATCATATAAAGAAATACACGGTTTCCCTGTGTCTCATGTGTGTGTGTGTGTGTGTGTTTACCAGTATTCATCAATAACTACCTGTAAAAGTTGAAATAATCTCATTGATTTTTATCTACTATGTTCCTTTCTTATCTCCGCTTGCTTTTCCTAAACTGTTGGGGAATATAGATGCTTTATCTAAAATGTCTTGAGTATAAAAAGTAAAATCTTGATTTCCGTTATAAAAAATTCGCGTATAGATTATTTTTCCTTTTATCAATTTTTTTTTTTTAAATAAAAAACAATATTTAAAAGAAATCTTAGAATGAAACGTTCGATGTAAAGAAGTTTTAAGTAGGAAATTCCATTTAAAATAACAGTCTCACAACCTTTTAATGATAATTTCTTAAAGGAAACTATTACAAATTTACTAGGGCAAACTTATTATTAAATACGAAATTTTATATGAATCACTGTCATGTCTTCAGCGAAGTGTTAAAGAGGAAAAACTGGGTAATCTGTCTTTCTAAATGGAATTCAGAGGCTGAAATTCGCATTATTTGCATATTGGCGAATGGTAACAGATGTGAATGTCAACCATGCATCACATATGTATGTCGGTTTCTTCGAGCCGTGATGTTTATTGATTCAATGAGAGGCTTTCATGAGCTGAAGTGGCCGCAGTAGCCTAATTGTCCAGGTCACGGACATGTTGCTGGTGTGTCACGAGCTCGAGCCTAGTGCCGCTGAAGACCTACCGTGTAGTGGGGGCCACTGCATGCTAAATCTGTCACTCGAACGTCCTTCCGTTGGTGTAATGGGGAATTTAGGAGAGAGGGTGCCAGCTCAGGTATCGTCCTTGTCACTTGATCATGGTTCAAGATTAAGAGGTTCATTGTCAACAGGTATCATGCTTTTTTTCTTTTCCAAAGTTTCTGATGTTTATTTACGTATGTAACTTAGCTGATTACTACAAAACAGCTTTACAACTTTTCTTTCAAATGTTTCGGATCGTTGTATCCCTTACAGTTATAGTTATGGGTTTTATGGGATATGGAGCAACAAAGGCTATTATCCCCTGATCACAATCGTACGCCGTGATTGCATCTTTTTTCGGTTTGCTTACAACAGCTCCAGTGAATTGCCACTCTCTTCACACAAAATTATACAAAACAAGTAACGTCCTTACCACAGATTGCGCAACAACATATGTAAAAATTTTGAGTGTTGTAGCTATTTCGAGAGGGGAAAAAAGAAGTAAAGTATATATTAAATATAGGAAGTTCTTATTTATAAGTTTTTCTTTGAAATTATTTGTACAATTCTCATATATAGCAAATAATTTTGTGAGAAATTAGTTTATATATATGTTATATTACTATAATATTTCTGGCAATTAGTAAATATAACTATAATGTCGTGGTGTGAGTGGATGTTATTACTGTAAGGTTGATCATATTTTAAATGGATGGTGTTTATTATTTGAGGACATTGAAGAGGCAGTCCTTTGAAATAATAACTCTGGTTTATTGAGTATTAAACAATTTGCGTTCCAACATCACAAGAAGCAGACATTTCACATGACGAACACAAAGACAAAGAAAGCAAACACACAACACGCTGCAGCCGGCTGGTTACATGGTTACAGAGAGAAGAACCAAGAGCAGAAGCGGGATTTCCAGAGACATCGGTATTTATACCCGATGGTGAAGACCGCGTGACTATTTTGTAATAAGAACTCTGATTGGTTAAAATGAGCGGGACAGGGATTTCTGATTCTAGTTGATTACGATTAAGATTAGGGATTTAGTTTTGAACCAAAGAATTAAGTTTGTTTAAATATTTTTAAAAGAGTTAATGAAAGGATGCTAGAGGGAATTATTATTATTACAGATTAAATTACTGGGAATTATTACGTATATATATATCTATATATATATATATCTCTATATTATTATTATTATTCCTCTCTTTGAGACATTCATTATTGTTCGCTTTTCTTAGCTTCATTTTAATATATTATCAGGTTTTTCTTCCACGTGTTGTACTAGGCTTAACTTTTCAACTTGATTTTTTCCCCCCTATTATGTCAAAAGTTTCTGCTGTATGGGGAAGGTTGGATCCATAAAGCATTGCTAACCCTAATTCGATGGCTTAATTCAGCGACAGCTTTAGCAATCATAATAGATCTCCAGTTTAGTCCAAAGACTTTTTTGTATCTACATTTGTTGTGTCTGGTGAATTCCAATTTCTTACTGCTTTAGCACTGTAGGTTTTAGTACTTCTTCACTTTTATTTTATATTACTACTATGTTTACTTCTTTATGCTATTACTGCTATTTTTTCTTAAAGATTCACTGCTAAATAATGATGAAAAAAGTGTAACTTTGGCTTTTTTTCTTTAATATTCCACATACATTAATTTTACCTTTATTTTTTATTAATTTAGTTAAGGGATATATTTTTTTAAATTTTATTTTTCCAAAATCTATTGACATTTTTTCTTTCTACTTTGTATTTTTAGTAAAATATATCGACATGTTTTTTTTATCCCCGTAAGAGCCTTTTAATATGCCAGTTATAGAGGAAAAGTTGTTGCACACACAATTCGATTTCTCGTATGCTGTTATAAGTTATTATTAAAGCCACTTCATATTTTATTCCTTTTAAATAGGAATTTTATTTCCTCATTGATTTCTTTTATTTTTTTTTTTTTTTTTTTTTTTTTTTTTAATCTTTTAAGACAAAGGAAAAATAACAAAGAAAAATGAGTGGACATGAGTTCGAAGAAAGACAAAAAGAACCTCGGATCTAGGTAAGCTCTTGAATTTTTTTTTTGTTTTTTTTTTTGAAATTACCATTTATTATATGTTATTGAATGAAACATATGAATTGAAAGCAATTAATGGTTTTATGACAGACAAAAGAAAAAAAGAGGGAGAGAGAACTCAAGGGCTTTGACTGCCATGTTAATCACTCTAAGATAATCAAAAGGAAATGAACTAAACTTCTCTATTTTTTATCTTTAAAAAGTTGATTAAAAGTTTTAAGGGGCTGCCTCAGCCTTTTAAAGAATGAGAAATACACTCGGAATATTTTTCAGATTAAAAATTGCTCTAAGAATAATGTTATGTGCTGACTTCGCTACCTTATATACAAGAGCACAGTGCTGGTTAATCCATTGGGCACCCAGGGGTCCGGTGCCTGTAAGAGCTCAGAAGGGCCCGGATAAGTTGGACTTAACCAGATTTTCTGGTTATAAATTTCGATCCTCCAGTGCCTAGGGGGCATATAGATCTTCTGCGCCCAGGGCCCGAAATGATCTTAAATTGGCACTACAAGAGCAGTTTTACGTTTGAATGTCTATAGATATTCCTGCATAAAATATGCTCTGTCTATTTCTTCTACATTGTAATACTCAGTGGAGTACACAGGGGTGAAGCTTGAGAGCTCAGATCCCTCCGATAAACTAACCAATTTTTAATTTTTCCCATAAAGATTAAGTCTCGGCGTTATGGGCAACGTTTTTTTTTTTTTTTTTTAAATGAGGCCCCTTCCATGAAAGTAGTCTGTGTAAATCAATGGTAAAACTAAAATAGTTAGCTTAACCACAGTTAAGGCTGTCTTCGTCAAATGTACAAGAGCTTGAACTTCACGCGGATCACATTTTTGGACAGAAATTGCCTCAATTTTCATGAAAATTTATAACCTTGTAACTCATACATTTGTTTATAATATATATAGTGGTTTTAAAATTTCAAAATTTCCATAAATAATTAATTTTTTCTATTAACATGTAAAGGTATAGCTCATTTAACATTAAGATGAAACAGAAAAAATGCGAAACACGTTTATATCAGAAACAAGTAATATAAAAAAAAAAAAAAAAAAAAATAAGCCAATTCCTACTTAGGTCAACAAAGAAAAATTTTATTTTAATTACTCTTTATTAAATAGTTACAGTTAATATATAAATATGTATGTACATATGACAGAATCACAATATTAAGTGACAAATTAGAGAAAGCGCGTTTTCCCTTGTAATTTTCCATTTTCCCTTCCATATAGGGTGTTGGGCTATTTTTTGTGTTACTGTTTATTCATTAATTAAATCTAATTATTCTAATAAAATAGTATAAATAAAATCGCGTTCTCAGAAATCAGGCCATCCCAGGTGAGATTCGAACCCACGACCTTTGGATTAGAAGTTCAGCGCGCTATCCATTTCGCTACAGGGACACAATGAGCGATTTTCTTTTCCATATATGCTGTTGGACTATTATTTTTGTTTGTTAATATTTATTCATTTTTTAATTTAATTAATGAATTAAAATATTTGAAAAAATGTATTAACATCAAGTGTCATCCACTACAAGTTTTAAAAAGATGTATTTGAACTTGAATGGATGAATAGAAAAAGTATTTTATTAACGATGGAAAATTTGAACAAGATATATATATATATATATATACATAGGGAGAGTGTGAAGTAATAGTAGGAATTGAAAAAATGTGTCAACTAGGGAAAAAAATGATTAATATGATAACATAAGTGATTCTCTACAGGATAGCGAAGCCAGAATATAATATTAATGTTGGAGTACTTTTATATCTGAAAAAATATTCCGAATTAGGCTCCATTTCTTTAATATTAACCGATGACAGCCTTAAAGAGAAAAAAAAAAGTGGTGTACTGTTTAGTACGGTGTATAATGGGCACATTTAATACTCAAAACAAGATCGAAATTTTGGGCGCGTGCTATATGCCGGATATAAAAATGATAGCTTTAAGTATAACGAGAGGAGCATTAAAATTAGATTGCTACGTGTATGTATATAAAAATACTGTTTTTTTTTTTAAAGGAAACGACATACTTTATTGCTTTCATCGTTAGATAAAATCAGAAGTTCTTCATGTTCATTTTCCGTTACACTGCAGGCACATCATCGAATTCTGCACATTTGTACTTTTTTTGAATATATTTTGAATGCCGTTGTAAACTCGCTAGTAGCTTTGAGAACGCATTTGATTGAAAGATACCATATGGTGCCAGTCCAAACTAGATTAAGTATATTACAAAGCATCTTAAGATTAGGGTTTCTGATTTCTCGGGTTTTTCCATTCCCGGGAATGTTATTGTCGTTCCCGGAATTCCCGGAAATACATCAAAATTTCAAAAAAATTAAAAACAAGTTATTTTTAAATAAAATCAATAATAATTATATAAAATAAGGATAGATATAAATTCCAAAATTTATACCTATTTGTATAATGAGCTAAAAATTACAAAAAATATATAATAAATTGATTATTCATTTTTAAAATAGGATTTCTGAAAGCATAAACAATTTATACTTTTATCACTCAGCCTAGTTCTAAGCTTTGTGACGAACGATCCGGCAGCAGAAAATGCTCTCTCGACTTCAACTGACGTTGGAGGAATTGTTTTTAAAGCCTCACATATTTTTATAATCTTTGGTGATGGATTTTCAGTCGAGTCGAACAACTGCATCTCTTGTTTCATGATTTTGTTGAAACTAGTATTTTTCTTGGTTGAACAATGTAGAAGTTTTGTTTTAAAGTAAATTACTTTCTCTAATTTTTCGTCCAACGCGTCAAAGGTTTTTCTTTCAAAATTTCCATGCTCTCTTCTTCTGAGTGCGAAGAGTTGGATATTGATACCTCTTCTTTGCAGAAAAACCTTGTCCCTATCATTTGGGCTTGTCTAATCAAACAATTTTGACTAAGCAATCGCGAAATTAGGCAAAAGCTGCTTCGTATTTTCCCACAAAATTCATGGAATTGCATTTATCCTATTAAATTAACGTTGCATCTCTCATTAATTCTTTGGATCAGAGGATATTTCATATTTTTCGTAAATTCTGAATTTCCAATAAGGAAAGAAAATACACCTTCAGTAGTTAGCAAAGTTCAATTTCGACCGCATAATTTTTCTAAGCCAATTTTTACTGGCTTTAAGTCTGCTACAATTGTAGTCACAGTTTTAAACTCTATATTGGCCGTCATTTGTTCTTCTTTAATATCAATGAATGCTTTTAAAATTGCTGGACTTTATTTATAAAAATCTTTCAAGCATTGCCAACAAACTATTCTAGCGAGCTTTGGTTCCAGCGATTCCCGGGAAATCCCGGGAACGAAGTTTAATTCCCGGGAATAGAAAAAGTACAGAAATCTTATGATTTCAAAAGAACCCGGGTTCCCGGGAAAGAAACCCTACTTAATGTGTCCAATTCTTTATATATAGATAATGTTTTTATTACAATTTGGTGGATTTCTTATACCTCCTCTGAAATAGTTTCCCGAATCTTGATCCAATTGCTCAGCATTAAATGAAGATAATCTTACATAAGCGACCATTATGTGGTCGCGGTAGCTTTATGGTTATGGTCATGAACTTGTGGTCGGTGTGTCATGAGTTCAAACCCTTGTGCCACTGAAGACTCGTTGTGTAGAGAGCATGATGTCCATTGAGCTCAAAGGCCTCCTGTTGGCAGGGTGTGGTAGTTTGGAGAAGGCGTACCGGTTCAGGTGTTATTCTCGTCAGAATTGACCGTGACTCAAAATTGCAAGGTCCGTTGCCAATACCCCTCGTGTGATATTATATAACTCTCACTCATTATAATAAATGCGTTCAAGAAGTGTAGATAATAATACTTTGTCTTTGAAAACTACAGAAAACCACAGGTTTTTTTTTTTTGAAAAAAGTAGGTATCCTTATGAGTAACTCATCACATGAGGAATTTTACTGAAATTATTTATTTCATTGATATATTTTCATAATTTTTACTATTATCTTTAATAAAGAATGTAGCCAGAATATTATTATAATTTATAACATACGGTACGGGATTATATATTACAGATGATTTAATTATTTATTTTATTTATTGAATTTTGTAATTTATCGGCTTATATACGTAATTTTCTCAAAAATGAGACCAGATTGTGTGTTTTAAGTCTTAAAAGAGTGCATTAAGGCTTAACTTTCAAAGCTATATTTTTTATTTAATGAAAGGTTGTACAAACATATTCAATTTTTTTATTTAATTGTTGTTTTTGCTTTTAATACTTACATTTTTAAGCATAATAAAATTATTTTATAGTTCAATGAGCTGCAATGAACACAGTAAACTACTCTTTTTGGTTAGCAATCTTAATCAGTGCTTATTTTTGAGGATGAGTTGTGTACGATTATCCTGAAAAACTTATTTTCCTTCCTTTTTGTTCGAGCAGACACAGCAATAATATCAATTTGATTAGTTACGTTAACTTAATTTTAATAATATAATTCGTGCAATTCCTCTGTGGTGTAATTATGTGCAACACATTCATGACAATCACAACTTATACTAGAAATTATATACAACTTAAGAACAATTATAAATTTATAAAATGATTAATTTATAAGGAATAATAATTTGTTTATTGTAAATTGAACCACTCCAGTGCTGGAATGATTAATTATATTAATTATTCCCTCGTCGTGAGAGAGAGCACACGAGAACTTTTAAAATAATCAATAAAAGTTGATAAACAAGAAATATCTTAGAAAACTTTGAGAGTTGCCTAAACTGTCTTCCTTCATCTTTTCAAAACCTCTACATAATCTTGAAAAACTCTAAAAGGAGCAACTCTAGAAATCCATCGAAAGGCACATGTATGAATGAGTGAATGTTACAGATTTCGCATTTAAATGTGCGACTGAAACTGTTTCAATTTTGAAGGGGGAAAAAAGAGTCTTAGTTTATTTTTACCTCTTCATACACCGAGTCTTCAAAATATCTGCATTTTGGCTTTAAAAAGTTGCATATAAGGGTTATAAAAACTATACTGACGAAATCTCGGAAGAAAACTTAAAGGTAAATTACTTGGCTTTCTCTTACTCTGGGTTTCTGTAAATATAATTTCATTTCTAGCTGTATATATGTGTGTGTGTGTTCCATTTTTGGAATTTGGCAAGAGTGTTTATTTTGTTGAGTAAGATCCACTAAAAATAAGTTTTGTAGAAATCCGCTTTGGGGGAGGGGGTTACCGGAGCGTATAAGATAATTCTCCTTCAATTTTAGAAGTTCAAGTTCTGTCCTTATTAAACCAAGGGGTAAGAGTAGTTAGAAAGTTTTTCAATATAATAGAAATCTTAATTCTAGGACTTAGATATCAATAATTTATATATATGTGTGTGTGTAATAATTCCCGGTAATTTAATCTTTAATAGCTTTTGGTTATCTGTGGTCCAATCCTTCAGAACATCTGTTGAATTATTTTAACTAGCTACCCGCCTAACGGGACCTTTGGAATTATATTCATCCACCCACCAAGACCATGTGATTTCCCGCTTAGTATAAATAGCGAGATATCTGGAAAATTCCGCCGCTTTACCTCTTTGTACATAATCATGTAACCGGTCGCAACGCATAATATCTTAGTTTCCTTTGTTCTGTGTTGTGTCGTTTTGTGTTTAATATGGTGTGACGGAGCCTATTCGCGCTTTCTATTAATCCTCTTGGGGAATCTTTGGGGCCAGAATGGGATTTCATTCCAACCTTCTCAAGAAGAAAACGCGATATGCAGATTAGTGAAGGATTATATATATTGGAGCTTTTGCATTCGCGAGGAGGTCGGCTGGAGGCCGCAGAGTATTATAGAAGCCATATAAAAGTCGGTTAGAAGCCAGAAAGTTGCATAGAAGCCGGATCAAGTCGGATAATAGAGAAGATTAAAGGAATAGAAGACAATATATAAAGCTTGGTTGCTGATTGCCGTGGGATAGCGGTAAGAGCTTGCTTATTAAATTATAGAGCGAACTCTAGCTAGTTAAGGAATCGGCTATAGATAAAGATTCGGAGTTAAATTATCATAAAGATAGTGAGTAGGATTTAATGCGCTATTTGCTGAGAATTGTTAATTACGTCATATCACTACTGATCGTTTTCTTCTTAGTAAGACTTGTGTTGCATTGCTTAATATATATTGAGACAAATAAACTAGATTTATTATGGAAGGTTCAAGTGGCAATCTTTTATCCCTACAAATCTAGGTCGCGTGGATGAAGAGATGATACCCCCGGGCAAGGGGGTATCACAGTGTGTATGCTTGTGTGACTCAAAATGTGAAATAAATAAATTTCCTGCCATAAAGGACTCCTTCATCAATAACATTAAATATGCAACATCAATCATCATGTAAAATACATCTAATATTAAGAAATCCCTTCCACTATGACCACGTTTTCACATAAATATATATATAACTAAACAGTATATATTCATACAACATCATGAAATCATCAAGGATTAGTATATAATTACTAAATTTTTTTATTTAGATTATGTGTAGAAAATATCTGCTGCTTCTACCCAGAAAAAAAGTTGAAAAAATGTGCAAAAAATGCATCTCGAATATTTTCAGAATTTTGAGCTTTTGCTTGACTTAATCTATACTTGAATGGGAAGTAACATGATGCTTAACCCCATTTTTATTTAAATTATTTTATTTATAGGCTGCCCTAGGTCAGCAATGTTTATAGTACTGCAGCATCCATTTTTTAAATTTCAATTTTTCATATATCCTTTAATGAATGGTTTTCTTTCTATCTTTGTATTTTTCGGTTTTGATTGATAAATGTTCATCTCACATTTGTAGAGAATTAAGACTATATATATATATTTGTTTGTCACTAATTCCAGAAGTATATCTTTCTTATTTTACGTTCAACTGAGTGGATACTTTTTTTTTTAGCTTTTTTGACAATATTCTACATACGTGTCATCTATTTTTGCTTAAAAAATAGAACTTTGTGTAAAAACATAAAACTTTAAGAAACTAAAAAAATTTAGTTAAAAAAGGAATTATTTTGTTGATTTTTTTTAACCCGGGAGAATGTGTGCGCTTCATACTAAATTTAGTGGTCGGGCGGGGTGAAGGAGTCACCCCAATCCTTTTTTTTAAATAATTATTTTTATTGTACACGCAAAAAGTGTAATTCCAGTGAATAATTTATTGAAGAGAAAGAGTATACTTACCTATTTTTATGGACTTTTTAATTTCTTTGATAGTTTGAAAAAAAATCCTATCAAACTGAACTGAAATATTTCAAATGTGCGTGACTTTAATAAAGGAGATAAATCACACAAAAATACTTTTCGCTTTCGTTACAGGGATGATATTTGCTGGCATAACTGTTATATTTTGTTCAAGTTATTGCAGTTTTAGTGTCCATTGATGATCGACAAATAGCATATTGAACTTTTTCTTGCTTATGTCTTTTTGACAGGGCGCAGTATGTCTTATGGCTTAGTATCTTTCTTGATGGCGATTTTAGGTAGCATTTGAAAACTTTCCTTTCAACTCAAACGTTTCATGTTCATCACTTTTCTCAAATTTACTTTCGCTATCAGGATTAATATATTATTTTATCAGGTTCTACTCTTGCCTGATCTGTTTCAACTTCATCCGATAGAGATTGCACAAATGCCCATTTCTTTCTTTATATTCCATTCATTTACATTTATAAACCATAATGAGTCGTACAACACAGCAATCAAAACCGCTAAGTTATTTACAGGGGAAAAATGTAGTCTGTTCATAGAAAATATTTTTGAACAAAAGTGGTCGCGCGTCGAACTCAGTCACCCCATGTACCTTAAAATTGTAAAAAAAAAAAAAAAAAA
>BMAV01021165.1:187914-221650 GCA_019973955.1 Trichonephila inaurata madagascariensis | reverse complement strand
CAAAAAAATGCCGGATTTTTGAAAGTAAGAAAGTTATAAGAATTATAGCCTTGCTTATAATTTTAAAGATTGTAAATAAAGCTTACTTATAATGTTAATAAAGTGAGATTAACAATATTTATTTAATTTTAAAGAATAAAAAAAATGTTTGTTCATTGTTAAGAAAAAGGAGTACAATTTGAAGAACTAAATGAATTCAAACCCTGAAGAAAGCAATTTTTCCTTGATCCATCAATGAGATGAAAGCAGGAACGTCTGCGCTTAAATACTTATCTATAAGATTGAATTTTACAGAAATAACCGAGTATTCCTTTAGAATTTTTTCAGAACTAAAACAAAATTGGTTTAAAGTGACAAGGAGATGAAAGTATTCTAGGAAGAATGTCTCTTGAGGACATCTAATACAAAGCAAAAACGGAAAAAGTTAATCATAAAATAAGAGAAGAAAAGGTAGATATATGAAAGGAAGTAAAAAAAAAAGATAATGTAAGAGAAGAAAATAAAGTAAAAGGTCGCCGGACGAGTTCTGGCAGATATATCTGAGTTATGAACAAGTGCAAGTCTTAAGAGACTGCAAAAACTATACAGTCACACTTTTTTTTTCAAAAAACTTAAATGTAATAAATGCGTCTATACTTCAGAATCAAGATTGAATTTTCAAAAAAATATCGGTTGAGTGTGATGTAAACTTCAAATGGAGTTTATAAAGGATTTTATGGAAAACTATGTAGTGTTTTATAACACGGTTCTGAAGATTACACAAAATCATATTTTGTAACAATTCAACTCTGAATGAGGGTAGCAACGCTGACAAACAATCAAAAGAAAGTCGATATTTTGGAATCTCCTGTGTCATCATATTTTAATTCACATTCTATGGTTCCACCTTTTAAATAGAACTAACACTAAAGAAAAGAAAAAAGGGAAAAAATTCTGTTATCCTAGTTCAGGGATGGCGAACCAATGGTATGCGGGCCACTGATGGTACGAGACACAATATTTTGGGTACTCCACCGTTCAAAATAACCAAGTTCACTGTGAAATATTACGAAAAACGCGAGTTATCAGTCGCGGGGGGGGATTTGATTCCAGGCACATTTAACTATTTGAAGAAGCTGGCTTTTGCCATTTTACAAATATTTTCATCTACCTATGCTTGTGAGTCATTATTTTTAGAGATGAATAACATTAAAGACTCCCTCAGAAACCGCTTGGCAGATGACTCCAATTCAGCATGCTTTCTGCTAAAAGTAACATCTCATTCCTAATATAAGTTATTTTTCATTTAATCTGCAACACCAGAAGTCACACTAATGTTACTTTAATTTGAAAATTACAAGTTTTATTAAAACATTTACTACTATACAGTATAAAATGTATTTTTCGTAGTAAATAAAGAGTTACGAGTCGTTATAGTATTTAGTTTTATTATTTTCCTAATAACCACTAGTCAAAATTATTTGAAGGCACATCTGTACCTCATTAAACATTTCTTTAGAAAAAATTGGCACTTTGATCCATATAAGTTCTCCACCCTTGTTCTAGTTGCAGACTGTTTGAAGTGCTGTAGGTGAAGACGAGTATGCGTAAAAATTACTTGAAAGATTTAATTATTTATTAATTTGTTACATGTTTCTTTTAATAAAAAAACTGTTTTTATATAATATTATTCACGATTAACTTTATTTGC
The DNA here is from genome assembly GCA_019973955.1 of Trichonephila inaurata madagascariensis. Taxonomy (NCBI): domain Eukaryota; kingdom Metazoa; phylum Arthropoda; class Arachnida; order Araneae; family Nephilidae; genus Trichonephila; species Trichonephila inaurata. The sequence goes on along the minus strand of BMAV01021165.1, from coordinate 219,960 downwards.
ATACCTTTAAGAGATGGATTTATTTGATATAATGCATTTTAATTGATAAAAGCTTTTTTATTCGATTAAACTATTTTTAAACTTATTTGTGATCAACTCGAGAGCAAGAGTTTTAATGTTCACCTTCTATCATGTTTAAAGGCGTGATAAATTAATATATCTTCTATATAAATAAGAGAAAAGTGACTCACTCATTCACTCCACCAGATTTAAGGAACTATTAGATCTACAGATTTGCAATTTGGCAAGCTTGTTTCTTTTGTCGATTTGAGATCCATTAGGAAATGATTTTGCGAAAACCTTCTCTCACAATAGTATAAAATAAAATATTTAGGTATTTGTTTTAGATAATGTTTATATATTGACTGGTGGAACCAGGAAATTACCGGATTTTATCCAGTGGTATTTTTTATTTTATTTTACTTCATTAATTTAGTTGCTAAATCGTTCTTCCCTTCGCATTCAATCTGAAATTTGCTTAAAATTCTTCAAGATATTAACTAAATATTTTTTTATCCTTCTATCTCAAATGTTATATTTTTCAATTCGCATGTACACAAAGAACGAGTATACCTGCTAATATATATATAAATATATTTATATTTCTATCTTTAGATTTGATCGTAATTAAGGCAAATTACCGCCTTTCACTTACGCTTTGACTAATAAATTAAACTAGCGACTATTTATAATGCGATGGAACCCAATTAATAATTATTAAATGTTTTAACATCAAAATATTTAGGAAGGAAAGTTAAAAAGAATTACTATATTACTAAGCTGATATATTGAAATACAAACTCTACTTAAGGTATCCGACTCAGTTGAAAAAGTGCTTTTTAGGTGTTTGATGTTTGGTGTTGTTTGGGTCATTAGGGAAAAAAGAAATTAATTACTGCGGAAGAAGGACTAATACATAAAAAACTAGAAAGTTTTTTAAGTTCTTTTTATAGCATTTATTTTATCTAACTAATAAAAATATATTTTTTAATGCGTTTTTTGAAGAATGAACTTTTTATGATAATTTGTGCACGAAAAACGGGATATCTTCTAAATAATCCAATCAAATGCAATGAAATTTATAACATATATGCTATGGGCCCTTCAGAGTGTAACAAACCTCGGGTTTTAAGACAGTTACATTTAATCAGATTTTACAGCCATTTTTAGCTAAGAACAGGCAGTAATTTTGAAGAAAAATCATGACCATCAAACTTAAATGCTAATAAAATATTTATTTCTTAAAATATTTTTTATCCTGCGGTTTGTGACACTTCAGAGGGATCAAGAAGTATATCAATGACGTTAAAATTGCATAATGTGCAATTTATTTATCACGTTTTTCTTAACTTAAAAATTTTTTCTAATTTTTTCCTAAAAATAATTTTTTTTTCAAAAAAAGAAAAAAGGGCGATACATGTTAGTTATTTAATAGTTATGACTTTGTAATCCTATTTATGTTCTTTAAAACTATAAAATTATTCAGAAAATCAATGTTTGAAAAATTTATCTCCGAACCAAGTCGGATACCTTAAACTTTTACTTATCTACTTATGTGAACCCTTCTATTATACATTTGGAGAAAGGCTCAATAAATAATATCAACGAAGTGCAGGTTTTGATTCGTAGTTAAATAATTTCGCTTAAGGCAACAGAAAAACTGCTTTATAACGAACAATAAGGCTTGCTAAATTATCTTAAAAACTGCTGTATTTCCCCCTCGAATCTGTAGTTAATTTCACGATTGAAGTTGTTACTTTAATACTCACGATTCATTTCGTTAATGAATCCAACTCATCCTTTATTTATTCATATTTTTTACGGTTAGGGAAATAATAATTCCGTCATAGATAAAAGAAAAAATACACGTTAGATGTACTATAAGCACTATAATAAAAGTTAAAACAGAGATATCATAAAGTTAATTAAAAATAATATGAATGAACATATAAATATTACCGTTTAAGTATATGATTCAGTTATTTCATAGGATAACAAGGTATTTCATGAAATAACTAGACAAGTCAGTTAAAGTATATAATAGATGAAAAATTTCATACTTTATTTAGTTATTCTAGGAAATAATTATTGATAGACTGTTAAAGTGAAAAATAAACAATTCCAGAGTTATTTTATAAATTAATTGATCCTAAATAGCAAAAATCTCTCGAAAAAATACATTTTATCCCTATTGAGAGAGAATGATTGATTGATAAATAATGAGGACAAGCAGATAACACAATTTGTTATGCTCACATTGCTAATCTTAGTTAAACAGAAAAGAAAAACAAGAATATGTTGCAGAAATAGTTATATTCAAATATTATAAAGAAAATACATGCTGGGAAGAAAAACTGTTGCTTCATAAAAACATCGTGTAAATTTTTTTCAAACAAAAGGTAATAGATTATTAATTTAAATTTTATGAAATGCCTTTATTTTACTTTTTATTATTTATTAGAGCAAGGATTGTTGGGATGACACTTTGAACGGTAATATATATTATTTTTGAAACAAGTACACTTTTTACTATTACACATTTTTTTTACGCGAGCACGTTTTAAATCCTTGTCCAGTTCCACAACTTTGAACTGTTGCAACAGATCGAAGCGTTTTGTCAGTATATTCAGGACTTGTTTAATCGAAAATAATTCGCGTGCTCACATATACTGAACTGAAATCTAGAGTACAATTCTTTGACTCGGCCTTTCTCTTTTGTTTAAAGAACTTTCGAGTGCCTTATATTTCATACTTTAACGTTCTACTAATCATTATTTTATAGAATACTTAGCTAAATCGTAGAATTCAATAACTTTATATACTTTAACTGAATTGTCTAGTTCAGGGGTGGCTAACCCGCGGCACGCATGCCACAATGTGGCACGGTGGAGTTATAGCAGTAGTACGTCAAGACTTATTGTAAAATTTAAAAAATTGAAAAGAAAATAATAAATAATCCTTTTTTTCTAATTTTATTGAAATACGTTTGTCTCAGACAAAAACTTCAAAGTTTGGATCAAAATATGCTTGAGAATAATTTTTTCTGTTGTGAACTTAATAAAACAGATATAACTTGAAACTATGCACCTAAAATAGCGTCATTTTGTAAGCATCTTCAAGAGCTAATCCTAATACAGATGACTTCGGAAAAAAAGTTAAAAAAAAAAAAATTCAAAAACCACATTATGAAAGTATTGACTGTTTAATAATTACATTTATAATTAAATACTTGAAGATATTCAGTTTTATTTTATACCTTACCTAGTTGAGTGAACTTGTAAAAAGTTTTTTAACAATAAAACCTAAGTTAGTAATTTTTTCTTATTTATTATATTATTTTTCAATTTCAACTACATGGATTTACATTAAATAAGTGCTATTTGCCTAAAAATCCCATAATAAGCTTATAAGTAACATTTTCTCACTTTTTCATTTTTAAAAAATTTTTTTTTGTTAGTTGGAAAAGTTGGAAGGCATTCATATTTTTTTCTTTTTCTTTTTTTGTCAAATAGTGGCACTTTTTTCAAAAAGATTGGCAACCCCTGGTTTAAATATTTCATGAAATACCTAGCTATTCTATAAAATAATGGATTTGATACTTTAACGGTAACATATACACATAAAATTATGAAATGTGCAGCTGGAATTTCAACAGTAAATTCATTGTCCTCACAACGACATTCAGATCCAGTTCTTTTCATTCTTGAAATATTTGGGAATGGTCCCTTTGAAAATAGGTAGGGGGGTAGCAGATGAAGGGTCAAAGAATGAAAAGGTCTAGGGGGCGGGCAAGAGCAACTCGAAGGCGTCCTTTGCGATCCACCGATCTGTGCTCCTCTTTCAGGAAGTTGGTAGGGGACGATATCATGAAAAAGTGGGAAACGGTTGAAAGTAATCGCTTAATACTACTCAAATGTGAAAGGTGAGATTCAGTCACTGTTTATTCAAAGGGTCCGAAGACTGCACGAACGGGAGGGAGAGATAAGGGTCATTTACCTAAAGCACAAACTCCTGTAGAAATATTCATGGTGATTTTGAAAATACAACCTCACAGTTCTTTTGCTTCTGATCTTTTTGCTTTCTGCTCTTTTTATTTATTTTTTCCCCTTCAAATTTTATGTCTTTCTTCACTTATTCTGTCAGCGCAAATCTCCTTATGGTTTTAACACATTTATCCTATCATATATTAATAAACCATTTTATTTTTTTTAAATTTAGAGCATCAGACACATGTGAAATTTTTAACTTTGGAATATTAAATGGAAAAGCAATTTTATTTTCAAGTATAGAAGCAGAAATATAAGACGTACCATATCAAATTAAACAAGTAATATAAAAAAAAATTAAGTCATTTCCTACTTAGGTGAACAAAGAAATTTTTTATTTTATAGTCACTTTTTATTAAATAGTTAGAATTAATATAAATATGTATATACATATGACAGAATCATAATATTAAGTGACAAAATAGAATGCGATTTTCCTTTATATGTATGGTGTTGGACTATTTTTGTTTGTTTGTTACTATTTATTCATTAATCAAATTTGATTATTCTAATAAAATAGAAATCACATTTTCAGAAATTAGGTCATCCCAGATGGGATTCGAACCCACGACCTTCGGATAAGAAGTCCAACGCGCTATCCATTGCGTTCCACTAACACAACGAATATTTTTCATTTCTATACATGATGCTGAACTATTTTTTGTTTGTTACTATTTATTCATTTTTTAATTTAATTAATGAATAAATACTTGAAAAAACTGTATTAACATCAAGTGTCATGCACTACGAGTTTAAAAAAAAATTGTATTTGAACTTTAATGTGGATGAATAGAAAATATTTTACTAACGATTGAAAATTTGAACAAGATATATATATATATATATAGGGAGAGAGTGAACTAATTGTAGGAACTGAAAAAAGCGGGTCCATTTCGAATAGAAATGAATATAGCGTACTAAAATATACTGCTCTCTATACTCTAATAAAGTCAATATATAAAACTAGATACTTTTTCATTTAAAAATGTACTAAGAATATAAGTTTAGTCTCTTAGCATTAAGTGGAGACAACCTAAATAGATTAGGCACTGGCATATTTAAGGTATCCAACTACCCTAAGATCATGATTTTTTTCAAAAATTGACAAATTTGTTTTAAGGTTTTATTTTATAGACCCTCTTATTAGCTTAATAAAAATACCAAGCTTTTTGTTTTCCGTTCACTAGAACAAAAACTACAAGTGTTTTAACTAAAGAAGATGCCATAACTTTACACAAGATGTGAAACTTTAAAATGCGTTTTACTCGAAATGTGTTTTTTTCGAAAAACTCAAACGCGGACAGTGATTGCTCAAAAAGTTTTGAAAATAATTTAATGAAACTTTTTGTAAATGTTTTGTATAACAGTAGAAGTATTTTGTTCTTCAGATTTATCAATCACTGTATTATTTCAAAATTTACAGCTCTTTATGTAAATATAATCACTGTTTTTTTAAGCAATTTTATATAGTCACTAAGATAGAGGTCTCTAGTTTTTGTAAAAATTAAAATGTCTATTATCCTGAAGGTCATTTTAAACATGAATAACAAAGTAACACATTAAAATTGAAAAATTGAGAATTTGTTCGAAAAATTTTTGTACAGAGCGGGCCCCGTTTATGTAATTTTTTGTACATTTTTACCAGTTTTTTCCCATTTTAATAATAATAATTTTTTTTCTGTTTTCAGTTTTTACGATTTTTTGCTTAAAATATACTAAATAAACCTAAAACTCAGAAAAAAACCTCATATCTTCCTTTTTTCAAAAAAAAGTTGACGCAAGTAGTCGGATACCTTAAGAAGAATTGCTGAAAATATCCTGGCACACCTTAAAATGTTAGAACTTTATGTAATGAAATTGCATCTAGTTGTCTCTCTGACCCTCGATTTTTTTCACCATATCTAGAAAGAAAAAAAAAAAAAAAAAATCCGCTGTTATTAATTTTTCTACCCTGCTGAAAAAGTTACTTTTTGCCTGGTTTGATTTTATTTTATTGGATCTAATCTTGCCTATATTTATTTAATGCAATAATTAATAGTTTGAAAAAGCTTCATTTCGCTTATTTTGTGTTTATTAATGAAGACCACAAATTTTATGTACTTTGCAACATTTCCGGTCTTTTTTCTTGCTTCTTTCCTTTCAGAAAATTCATAATCAGATCGACCAATGAGAACCAGCTAGTTGGCGCCAGCTCTATACAGCTCTTCTAGTACAAACGGATGTTTTCATCACTTATACGTAAGGTGACCAATTTTTTTACAGAAAAAAGGAGGACGAAAATTTTAAGAACAAATTACAACGTAAATATACGAATCTTTTTATTAATCAAACAAAAATACATTAATTACGCTTGCATCCCTTTTAATTATTTACTTGAACGAGTATTTTTAAATTGAATGAATTTTTTGTCAATATATTATTTTCTAATACATCGGAAATTTCGGAGCAAGAAATATCCTTCATACTGAACTTTACGATAAGTGCTACAGCTAAAGTAACAACATTCAATCTTGATTTTTCACACTTGTTCTAAAATCATTACCAATTAAAAAAACTCTTTCAACTGCTGTATTAGATCCAGTGAAGCACAACGTTAATTCAACAAAAAAAAAAACTAAATTTTCATATGCAAAGAGTTCATTTCTGAAATGGTTAAATATTTCCACCCATCTTTTATCAATTTCAACAGGCTAATTTTCCCATTGTTCTAATTTTTCAGAACATAAATATACTTTCAGTCTTCAAATTTCTTCAAGCAGACAATTGTCATCGATTTTAATAACAGGCATTTCTTTCGATAAAAACTCAACACAATTTTCTATGCCTGCCCAATTTACCAGCGATGAAGTCAAAAAACACCATTGAAAATTGTTATTTTCTGTAATATTTGCTTCAAAAACCATTCTTCTACATATTGGATACATATTTGGTAACAAACTCAACACTTGTTTGGTACATTTATTCGTTATGCCCGGATTTCATTCTCTAAATTTGACAATTTTCTTTTTATTATAAAAGGAATAAATTTTTCTGAAAATCGTGATTTTTTATTGAAGGACCAAATTATTCAAAATAAGACTAACTTTTGTAGCTGAAATATGTTCAACATAAAATCGTTTTGTAGAATATAGATGCTTGGTTATGTACAAAATGCATTAATATTTCCGTTAATATATATTGTACAGACACATGACACTAACAGTTCGGCCTGGCATCTCGGAATGCAGAGATTAACAGATTAGTTTTAAAATATTGAAAAGGAGTACAAGATGGAGGACACTATTCGAGGAAGGACAGAACCTATAAAAGGAGGACGATTGGTCACCTTATTATACGGTGCTAAGAAAGATTATATCTTTAGTGCATTTGTGAGGGGCTAGCATCTTTTCTGCATATAATGTCATAGTTATATATGTTGTAATATTCAATACGGGGAATATAAACACAAAATATTTAACGAGTAAAAAGTTTGAGTTAAGTTGAGTAAAAACTAAACGAATCAATAAAATGCGTAGTTAATCAAAGAACTTACCGAATGCCTTCGTTACTTTCCCTGCCCTTGTCTAGCATCTTGTTGATTTAAGTGGTGTAGAAGCTTAGGAAGTAATAAAAATTTTTTTAATTGAGAATTTATTATATTTTACTCTTCTGTTATTCTTGATACATTCCTTACAAACAAGATTTTCATGGTACGCATTTACATACTGCTTATAAGGAAAAGCTGAGTATGGAGCACCACATTTGCGTTTTTCGATCTTTCTTTGAACTGCATTCCTTGTATTTTTCCACTTTTAGGATGTGTGACACTTTCGATTTTTCTCTTACAAACAACAGGTTCTTCTTTACTATTTCTGTGATATTTATATATTTTGCTGTAAGGTTCGGTTTATTCTTCGAAAAAAGGGGCATTATTATAGCTTGTTCTGATTGTAAGGTTTTGCATAAAAAAAGCATTTATTGCAGCCTGATCAATTCTATTGCAGAATAAACACAGATGCCTATTTGCCCTTTTGTACGTAAATGTTACCGTTAAAGTGTATAATTATTTCATAGAATAACCAGGTATTTAATAAAATAACTAGACATGTCCGTTAAAGTATACAATAGATGAAAAATTTCATCCATTACCTAGCTATTCCATGAAATAACTATTTATTCTATGAAATAACTAATGTGATAGACCATTTAAGTAAAAAATAAACAATTTCAAAGCTATTTTATAAACTAATTGATCATAAATAGCAAAACCTCTCGAAAAAATACATTTTATCCCTATTGCGGATGATTAATTGATAGATAATAAGGAAAAGCAGATGTGTGATGTAACTTATTATTGCTCTCATATTGCTAATACAGAAAGGAGAAAAAAGAATATGTTTTGCATCTGTTACTGGCACAATTAACTTTTCTACTCCTTGTGTGTGTGTGTGTATGTGAACTTCAAGAATGTCATAATTCTGGAGTAACCAATAGTCACGTGGTACTTTTTTCTGTGCTATTTTAGCACTTTTTATTTCTGCTATCAAAGTCAATAATTTTTCACGAGTAAATGCAGCACTTTTTTCTTTTGTTTCACGCTTATTTAAACAAGATTCAAATATCTCGCTTTGAATCTTTCTTATTTACAGATTACTTTTCCATTCTTGCACAAGTCAAAGCTTGAGAACAAGTTGCAAAAATATTTGTAAATAATCCAAAATGTAAAATATAACATAAATACATTGTCTATAAATTCTACTTTTAAAACCGACGAAATGAATGGCACACTCACGTCATTGCAAAGCAGTTCTAAAATCAGCTAGAAATGGTCCAAAGAGTTTTCGAGGGCTATATTTCATACTTTAACGACCAAGTAATCGTTATTCTATAGAATATCTAGTTAAATCGTAGAATTCCATAATTTTATATACTTTAACTGATTTATCTAGCTATTTCATGAAATACCTTGTTATTCTGTGAAACGAAACTGATAACAGATATATTCTGATGACGGATTTCACACTTTAACGGTAACATATACACGAAAACTGATCTATCAACAGTATCTATTCCCACTTTAATTTCTTCAGTTTTTCTTTTCTCTTCTTTCTCATTAGAAAATTTGAACGTGCTGCATAATTCATTTATTCTTTGTTGGCCCATATGAGACAAGAGTTATATCTGCTTTAAAAGCAAATAATAATAAGAGAGAGAGATTTCTTTACTCGTCGCACTATAAAGCAATACGAGATCTATTGTCAACAGATCTCGTAAATTTGAACCTTAGCCAAGTGATGAGGATGACACCTGTGAGCTGGTACCTCTTTCTCCTAACTAACACACCACACCAACGGAAGGATATAGATCTTCGACAGATTTAACGTGCATTAGTTCCCTCTACATGGTGGGTTTTCAGTGGCACCTGTACTTGAACTCGCGACTCTTCGGCAGCGAGTTAAAATAATAAGGAATAGGTTTTTTATTGATTAAAACCTAGAAGGAATAAGTGGTTTAATTTGCATATTTTGATAAGTGGTCCAATGATAGCAAATCTTTTATCAATAATTCCTTAGAAAGGATACAATCGGGAAAAGAAATTACAGTCGAACCTCCATATAACGAACCTCTATATTGCGAATTTTTCTATATAGCGAACTTTTTCCTGGAATCAAGAACATTTCACGATTTTCTTCATAAAATAACCTCTCTATAGCGAAGTGCATTTTCTATATAAAGAACTTTTTCTCTTTTGATTCAATTTTTTTCTTCCTATTTTTGAAGTATTTCTGGACATTTCGAGTTATTCCCTCTTTTAGCACATTTTATGGTGGTCATAAATCTTGAACTAGTTTTATTAGGTGCCTAACTACTAGAATTCTGGGCATTTCATCCAAGACTGGACATTGCAACCTTTAACCCCCATTGTGTCCAGTTCACTGGAAACAGCTTCGAAATCTCCTTTCACCCTCAGTGGAATCTCGTATCCTTGAACTACTTTCCGTTCATTTGTAGTATTGATCAGTCGTACTGATAACTTTGTTTCTTGTAGCTGGAAAATATCAAAACGTAAATGCTTGAGCATCAAAGAAAAAATTTTAGTTCTTCAAGAAGTGGATAAAGGCGCCAAGAAACTTTCAGTTTTTCTTTTCTTTTTTTATAGGTAAGATGTATTAAATAAATGTATATTAATTTACAAAAAGGTGTGAATAATTACTTTTTTTAATAAATAGTGTTTATTAATTTTATACTTGTTTTATGTGGTTCATAAAGAAAATTGAGAGATGAACCTCTATATAACGAATTTTCCATATAACGAACTTTTTTCGGGATTTAGCGATTTCGCTATATAGAGGTTCGACTGTATATTTATGTGTATTTTAGGGATATAGGTCGATTAGACCCAATCATGCAAGATGTCATTTCTTATAATTAAAGAAAAAAAGCCATGTATTATGTTTGGACAAGTTATAAATTAAGGAAATTTATCTACTTAAGGAAAACTTAAAAAGTAAAATTTCATAAATAAAACACAGGAGCTATTATGAAATTCATTACAGAAATGGGTCGATTAGACCTTATCAGATAAAAAGTTAATCTGAAAGAGTTTGGAGTTTTTACAAATGCTTGCTATTAATTCTCTATGAAAAGGTTAAAAAACTTTTTGCAAACTATCTATACTATACTGTTGCTGGCTTTTGAACTCAGTATAAGGATTTAACCAATTGTTTATAAGTATAATGCAATTTTTATGACATGTTCTGAATCTAATGATATATAATAAGTTAATCAACATTAGAATGACCATACAAGCAACTATACAAGCAGAAATAAGAAAATCATAGATGTAGGACTCATGAACTTTAGTTTTATTTGTTTATATAAATTTATCTCATAAATCAAATTAAGTGATTATAAAATCAAATTAATTAAATGATTATATAATTTTCTATTATTATTATTAATAAGAAGAATTAATTTTTCCGGTAATATCTCTGCTTCGCTAATTTTTCTTGTGCTGGTGATGCCAAACCATGATCGTGATATTAGATTAGGGGTGGTCAGCCCGCGGCACTCGTGCCACAGAGTGGAATGGGGAAGTTATGAGTGGAATGCGAAAACTTACTGAAAAATTTTGAACATTTTTGAAAAGATGATAATAAATAACCATTTTTTACAATTTTATTGAAATGGGGTTGTCTCAGACAAAAAAAAAAAAAATCTTATTTGGATCAAAATATGTTTGTGAATAAATGTTTCCTGCTATGAACATAATGAAATAAATATCACTCAAAATTCACTAATGTGCACCTAATTTTGTTAGCATCTCTGCAAGAGCTAATCCTAATATAGGGACTTAATAAAAAAAAAAAGTAATTCAAAAGCCCTATTAAGTATTGAGTATTAGTAATTACTTTGAATTAAATGATTCAAGTTACTAGATTTTTAAAATTTAACCCAATTTATTGAACTTGCAAATAGATTATTAACAATAAAGCTTTGTTTGTATATACGTCTTATTTATAATATTGTTTTTAAATTTTGACTACATAGACTTGCATTAAAGAATGTGCTATTTGCTTAAAAATTCCATAATAAGCCTACAGCAGCATTTCTCAAACTGTAGGGAAGGGGGTATTAACCCTACTTGGGAAGCGCAAGTGTATCCAAAAGTCGAAAATAAAAGATTAAAAAATATTAATTTATTGAAAGGAAGAAAAACAAAATATATCCTGACATAATAAAAAATAAAATACACATTTACACGGATAGGATACACTTATAAATATATTAGTACTGCACAATGTATTTGATAATTAATTTAACAATACTGAGAGAAAAAGTTTAATAATTACTAGTAACCCCATGGGCTTGTCATGTACAAAATTCAATACTTATCTTGATAATTTGTACGGTTTATAATAAATGTTGTGTTGTAGCTTTAGCGTCAAAGTATATTATTTTTGAATTCAATACATTGTTTTTATATAGAGGCATGATGAAAATTATGATCGAAAATTGGGTCGCGAATATTGAAAGTTTGTGAAGTACTGGCCAACTGGTAACAATTTTTTTACATTTCCATCTTTGTTTGTTGGACAAAGTTGGAAGTGGCACGCATATTTTTTTTTTTATCAAATAGTGGCACTCTTCCCACAAAAAGGTTCCGGCCCCCCCCCCCGTATTAGGTTTAAAAAAGAGTAAGTTCCTTCAAACATTCTTTGGAAAAATTAGTCTCTTTTAAAAATCTTCAAGTTTAATTAATCCAAAATCAAATTATATGTGCTTAAATGTATATTTTTTTTTAAGAAGAGGAAGTAGGAAAAAAATATTTACTTCATTTAATGTTATTGAATTAAAATTTCAAGCATAACAGAATAATAATTTTGTTTACTAAGTATGTGAGTAAAGTCCAAAAAATATGTAGAAGCAAAAAGTAATTTCTTACAAAAATGACTTCGGTAATCAATTATTGAAATACATTTAATTGGCTGAATTTAAATTAATGTAATGAAAGAGCTTCAGAAATAAATTCGAAATTTTTTTTTAAAAAAGTAATGTTGAGAGCTCAAATCATTCGAGTTAGAGTTCTTTAAAAATGAAACGTTATCTCTTAGTCTCTACAATTTCCTAAAAATCCTCAAAATATCTTTCATTCTCTTATCAGTAATTACTTGATACAAAGAGCATAAAGCATGTTTAAAAATTTTTTTAGCGCCGTCACTGTAAAAATCAGGTATTTTTCTTTCGATACGATCCAAAGAGGCGCCACCTAGAGTTATTGTTCTGAATTAATTTATTGATCAAAATTTCAGTAGCCATAACTCGTATTTTCATTTTCTTCCATAATCTTCTCGAATATTTTTGCATTATAAGTGGTTTTAGGTTTTGAAAGAAGACAAAAAGCAATTGAATCGCACACAAAGTATATTTATCTGAATTTATTATTGAAATTTAATCCGGCTACTTTCAAAACATTTGAAATCCAAATATATATTTTTTAAAAAATCCTTAGAATAAAATATTACTAAGATTTTTGTTGTGATAATTTTTTTCTTGTGAGATACTCCACATAAAGCTAAAAAGACACCAAAAATAATTTTTAACACTTGAAATATGGAAATACTATTTTAAAAAATATACTAGGTCACCAAAATTTATTGAATATAATCTCAATTAAAATTTATATGAAAAGTTGGAGTCCGATTGCTCTTAGATTGTGAATCACTACTTTAAGAAGCACTATTTTATCTTTTAAAGTACTACTAGCGAAATGTGATAAAAAAGAAGATTTTGTCAAAAATACGGATAAACCATTTATAATATTAATTGACAACTACAAAAGCAAAATGGCAAATAATAGCCACGCTAAAAGAATCTTTAGATTAAATTAATTGCGCAATTATTACGTTACAGTGTCATTTTAATCACAAATTTATTATTATATATTTTTAATTTTCAGAAGGTAAATAATGTGTAGATTCTGTATTCATCTTATTAGGGATATATCGGAAAAGTTTTTGAAAGTGGGAGTGTCTATTTTTAATTCATAATAACATTAATATGAAAGTCATAAGTAAATATATGTAATTAATTTTTACCGGATGATTAACAAATCATTTCATATTTGATTTAATTAATAAATTTCATTTTTGTTTTTGTTTTTAGTATATTGCTCCAAATTATTTATGTAAGTTGATTATATTTTGTTAAATCTATATCACTATGTGAAAATATATATTATTCTTATTAATTATATCTTAAGAAATCTACTATATCTTTTAATAATTATAAAGTTAAAAATCATGTACCATAAAAATTTCTTCAAAACTTAACATGGTTCTTCCGTATTAAAATTGGAAATCCATGAAAAAAAAAAAAAAATTTAATTATTAAAATTAAAAAATAGAAAAATTTATATTTTTCAAATTGTGTATTACTTTTTTCATAAATAACATAAGAATTTCTTGAAATTTCGAGGATTTTTTTTAAATTTATATTTTGTATAGATAAAGATAACTACTTCTAATGCATCATTTCCAGTAATGACATGATTAATATAGAAAAGTTAAGATTAATATAGAAAAGTTATGATTAATATAAATTATAATATATTGAAAATAAGCCAACTAAAGAAATTACTTTGTTGTACCTCAGACATTAAAGTTTAATTAATATTTTTTCATCATTTGCTATCAAATGTGACCCTTCCTAGCAGATGTAAAAAAAAAAAAAAAACAGCGCAGGGTATTACACATTAGACACAAATCGGAAACATCATTCATATTAGTCCATTTAAACGGACACTAGATGAAAGAAAGCAAGTCTGCATTTCGTCGCTTTCGTATCGAACACAAATTAGCAACTTCATTCTAAGAAGTCTATCCAAACCTGTTCTTTTTAATAGTGGATTTTCAAGGACCTATCGAAACTATTATGAAGTTATGACGGTTAATTTAGATCTAAATCTTTAACTAGTAAATATAATTGTTCGGATTTTATTTTTCCTAATAATGAGATATAATAATTTCTCTAACTATATATAATTATATCATAGGATTATATAATTCTCATATAGTTTGAAGCAATGTAATTTCTTCAGACATATTGAAAAGCAAGTCAAAAAAGATAACGAAGGAAACCACGCTGTTTTAGCTATATATTTACTCCCTTTAACAGAATTATACATTCTCCAAAGGAAGCACAGGTTTTGCTTCCAAAAATATATACTAATACACTGAGTCAGTATTTATTTTACTATCAGTGGCGTACGTACACTAGGGGTTCCTCCCATTGATTAAAAGATTTTTTAAATTTTTACCATAGTGGTTGTCTTGGCACTTTCGTGAACGTGTTTTTTAGAAAATGTAACCTTACCCTTAGAAGAAAGACCTGCGTGCGTTACTGACTATCACCAACATATCGCATATATATATAAATATATATATATATATATTCCTAAAAATACAAAATAGAGAAATATAAAGGATTAGTTAAAAACTTACTTGAATTTATATACAATCACAAATGAAATGAAAACTCTTCATGGTTTTCATTTTGCACAAAGTTTATATTATTTTCATTGATCAGTGTTCACTTTCAAGCATATCTACCTCGCATTCTTCGGAAACAGGATGGCTTTTAAAATAAATATTTTTTTGCAAAATACTACTTCCTTTGCATTTTTACCTTGCAAGAATTTCATAAATTAATAAAAGTTTTGAGGCTGAAAAATTCTGAAATAGATAAAAATATTTGAAAAAAAAAAGGATGATGGAGCAAAGAAAATCGTCGTCCTAATTTTATTTATTGTTTATTGGGGGAATTTATATATATATATATATATATATATATAAATGAATATGCTCAAAACTCGATTTTAAGCCAACAAGAAAAGAATGAATAATTTTATTACATTTTTCTGTGATGATAATAATTTGCAAGTATGACTCTTCTGCTTGTATTTTATTCACAGCAAAAAAGTTATTTATTATACAGGAAAACCGAGCTTATATCTTGGAAAAATTTAAAATTTTTAATCTCGAGGAAACTGTCACCTCAACAAGCCGATGAGGATACATATTCATTCATATATACACATAAATAAATAAAAGCATAGTATATACACATACTATAACTATACACAAAACTAGTCACGTGTAGAATATATACACACCTATTTATATTTGAACGTTAAACGTATATAAATATTTAAAAAAACCAATCTACAGAGAAAAAAAGCATTTTACAACAAATAGTAATTTGCAAATATTAAAAAACAACAGACACAACCAAGGAGAAAAGAACTCGGGCCCCAAGAATTGAAAAAATATATATATCGTGTTTAACCAGATATTTTATGAGCGTTGTTTTGAAACAAGTAAGTAGCTTAAAATGTGAATAGAGTTATTTTTTTTTTATGAGATATGATAACCAAAACTCTTCGGAGGAATCTACAGCTATAATTAAATGACAGTCATTTGCAGGAGCGTAGCTACCGCCGTATCAATGATACGTGGCCCCCAAGCTTTAGGGGCCTCAAAACGGGTAAACAAAGAATTGCAAAATGTTAAAGGGCATCTAGAAAGGGCCCCCCAAGGAACTTTAATACAGGGGTCACTCAGGACTAGCTACTCTAGTGGTCATTTGTAAGAATGCAATTAAAAGCATAGTGGTCAACAGAGCTTCAAAGACAATAAGAATTGTTTTTATTTTGAAACTATATAGAGGTGAGAGAAAAGCGGGCCAGGGTTAGTTAAAAATTTTGAATCGAATCTTGAACATAGATAAGGTTTCGGTAATTATAGCTTTTGGTCTACAAGCCAGTGAGTTAGAGGTAGTATAGTTTGAAGTAATAGAAACTTATCTTTAAAAACACAGTAAACACAAGAGAGTCAGGCGGAAACACTCCTCTTTCTAGGTTCCTTTCTTCACTACAAGAAGTTGCTAATTTTTGCATAAAAAAGCGTTGTCATTGTTTATAAGTTATTATTTTTTAACTCAAAATAAATAAATAAACTCATGATAGAGAGAGAGAGAGCGTAAGTTAGTCTTATATAACTGAAGTTAAATATTTGGACACACATTAGAATTGTTGAAAAGAAAAAAAAAAGAAGATAGACTATCAGAATAAATATGAGTTTTTGTATTATTATATTCTGCTCTCCAGACGGAGAAATCGATGGCAGATATCTCCGCCTGGAAGACAGTATTGAAATGGGGTTATGAGAAGAAAATATTGTATACAGTGTTTCCTGGAAGGAGATGCATACCACGAATCCAGTTTCAAAATTGGAATACGTCCCTGTGCACCTCATACTCGAAGAGCCCGTAGTAAAGATTTAAATTAAGAATTAAATTAATGATTAATTGTATGCAAGGAAATACAGTTATCTATGGAAATGATATAAGTAATGTTTAAGGTATCCGACTACGTTCGGAACCATGATTTTAAAAGAGCGCATAAATGGATAATGTTCATGATATTTAGTGTCACTTAGATTAGAATACATGTATAAAATTGTTTTAAGGACATTTTAACAAAAAACATTATTTAAATAGAATATTTAGGCAAAAAATCAACTTAGAATAACCTTTTTTCAAAATGTTCTCCTTTTATGAAAAATGCTTCTATTATAATAATATTTTGCCTGTATATAGCTCAGACCTCTGTACAGAGGCTCAATTATGATTTTGAAAAATTCATGTTGTTTTCAGAGTTACCACCAATTGCAATAATTATCGGCGTTTTTTCTTCTTAAAAATTCTCCCTTTCGTTGCAGTAAAATATGGATAAATCCACTTCTAAGTGATATATTTGAAAAATTCTTGTTCAGCTTCTGCACAGAGGTCTGAGATATACACAAGCAAAATATTATTGTAATAGAAGCATTTTTCATAAAAGGAGAATGTTTTGAAAATGGGTCATTCTATGTTCATTCTTTGTCAAAATATTGTATTTAAATAATTTTTTATTGTAATAATATTCTTAAAACAATTTTATATACGTTTTATAATTTAAGTGACACTAAATATCATAAATATTATCCATTCATACGCTATTGCAAAATCACGGTTCCGAACGTTGTCGAATACCTTAAATAGCAAAGGGATTCCTATATCTATTGATCGGAAAATTTATATAGTTTCTTTTTTCTGGTGTTAAACTTATATAACCCTATAGGATTAACATGGGAGCATGATATTTTAGTGCTTAAGCCCTCCCCATGCCTACACAATGAGAGTTAAGTATATGACTGGATGTGTCTAGACGAGTGGAACAGTTGGTTCAAATCTCAAGTACGAGACTCAAACAGGAGCCAAGATATTGTGGATTTAAATACATTTTTAAAGTTTAAAAAAGTGTAAAACAGTTAAAAACTATATAAGGAATAGCCCTACGAGCATGAAATTATAATAACTGGAAGAGCAGTTAGAGTGGGATCGAATGAGCCAGGTCCGAATGGACTGTGAGGCTCGGGTGTCGAGATATTGGCCAAAAAGCTGTAGAGAGGGTGGGAATGAACCGGGGGGGGATGCGTCCCAACAGATCCTAATCATAACAAAAGTTAATACGATTCCCCAAATACCAGTCCCCTAGCACCAAAAAAGTGGTATATTTTTTTCGTTTCATCATTTCACTGAAACAGTTCGGGAATTTAACTTATTCACTTACTTACAACAGGGAAAAAACATCAGTGACGTTATTTTAACATTTTGCGTGAATTGATGCTCTCCTTTAGGGATTTGACGAAAGCCCTAATTTCATCGTTTCCCTGCGACATATATATATTGGGGCTGCTAAAGTATTCATTGAAGGAATTTGGTTGGCCTTTGTAATTTTGAAGATCTACCACAGACTCTTGTACCATAAATTTGTATGGATTCAATAACTGTTAAATACTAGAATTTTAAAATATCATACTGGGAACCATTTTGTAAAAGTAATTCTGTTAAAATGCTGATAAATATTTTTAGCAGAAAAATTGGCCATGTTAAATGCTTCTTGGAGTAATTAGTTGGCTTCCTATCAGATTTATTTCGTGCATGAAAAATTATACATTGTGAATTTTTTTTACATTACAAATTACATTAAAAAAGTTGTACATGAGAAATTACTCATAATTAATTTATTTTAACATTAGAAAGTACCCATTATTAATTTTTTTTCATTTCATTTTACTCTCATGAATAAGGGAAGAGAGACTTCTGAAAAAAAAAGCGTCTGATTTTCAATGTACAGCTCAAAAGACTCAATAAACTACAAGATCAAAGTAAAACAGATAAATATAATAGATAAATAATACCCTCTTGCTAGCCGAAGGTAAAGGCAATGATTTGCTACATAGAATTCTTAAGTTTAAAGAACACGTTAAATGGTTCACCCGTAAAACCTGTCCATAGCAATCAATCACCGGAGCTTTCACTTATTTCTACTAGTTAAATTTTTCTTTTCTTTTTTATTAAATAAAATGATCTTCCGTAAACTGATTGTAACAAGGTTGAATCACTTTTTTAAAAAAATTCATTCCCGGAGGGTATTTAGATAATAATTACAAAAACATTTTAAAAAGTATTTACACCATTATATCTGATACAATAGAATAGTACTTTCACTAATGAGAATTCATTACTTTTAAAATAATAAGACAAAATTTTCATATCGAGCCTTTATAAAGAAATATTATTAATTAGTTAAGTAAAATGGTTCTTAGGAATTGTAAAATTTGTTCTTCGATTTTCAAATTAGATATTATCTATGGAAATTATATTCTTATGTGATTCAATTAACAATAAATAAAATAATTCTCTGGAGAAGTAAAATATCATTGCATTAAATATGTGTGAGGATTTACAATTCCTTAAAATTTTGTTAAAAAATCCTTTTGATCTAAGATTTAAGAGAACTAAATAAAATTGATTGAGATTATATATTTAAAAATTCCATTTCCCCCCCCCCTTATAATCCTTTTAATTACACTACATACAAATGTACCTTTTAAACGAGCTAAATTATGTATTTGGTGTATCTGTTTTCAAAACATTCTAAGCTATAGGACAATAAAAAACACAATATCCATCTCTTTAGAGTATTTTCCCTCTAAATTACGTTTTTCTCATTTTTAATTTACAAAAGTTCTGAGAATAAAGAAGAATTAAGCTTCTAGGTCTATAATTCGAATTAACATTGATACAATCAAGACCCTTTTAATTATAAAACAGACCACGTATAAGCCTAGAAACCTTTGAAGATAAAGGGATGCCATAACTTTTATCTGTACATTATTTTACCTAACTTCTGGAAGTCTACAAAGGCTTTCAATCCTGGATTTAATCAAGGAAAAATAACATCTTTTATTAATCTATTCGAGAAATATATCAAAGAGAAGTTCTGCAGGAGTGAAATGATTCTTCTGAAAAGCAGGAAATGTTGCAGAAAATGGATTATCACCCCCTTTTATCGCTGTGTTATTCAAGTTAACAGAAACCTATCCTCGACAATCTAATGGCGAATGAGAAAGAACTCGATTCTCTACGATCAGTGCTATTTCCAATATGTAAGCAGGGATAGGTCAAGGCAACAACGAGGGATCGTATATAAATTACATGAATTAAAAAAAATTGAGATGCTTTGAGGGTTTTATTTAATGAAAAACACAAAGCACTTGAAGACTTTGAACTCGAACGTAAGTTAAATTTATGAAAGATTAGAAAAAAAAAGCATCAAAAAATGACTGAGGATACTAACGTATTAACAAAATGCCTCTATATTCTTTGATTTTGTGAACTGTTTGTAAATTCAGTTAATAAAAATAAATTCTTTCCCCCAAAAGATATATAAGATTTAAAGCTATAAATAAAATTTGGCCGCGGTGATAAATTTGTAGGGAGAAATTTCGCGAATGAAATAAGAATATTTATATATATATATAAATATATAGTCACTATAGGAATTTCGTTAAAAAATGCTTACATGTTAACAGTTTATGCCAGGGATGGCGAACCAGTGGCACGCATGCCATCAATGGCACGCGACAGAATGTTTTGGGCAATTGGTTATTAAATTGGTTTGCATTTTATTTCAAAATAACAAATTTCGCAATGAAATATTACAAACAAACGCGAATGATCGGTCTTGGGGCGGCGGGGAACACATTTGTTTGTTATTGTCTTGTCTTAGTTACGTTGTGGACTACAGTTCCTTATGATGCAAAATTTGTCTACGCATAGCATAGTCAATTTCGTTGACAGAACTGCATATTATAATTTATTTGTGTAATATTTACGATTTTTAACTGTTATTCAACATAGCTAGTTCAGAACAAAAAGTGCAAGATAGTAAGTGTAACAGAGAATTTCAGACCTGATGAATCTCGAAATATGGCATTATTATTAACTGGAGACAAACGCTTGCATGTTTCATGTTCTGGAACAGTTTTATCTGTAAAACGGCATTTTAAAACAAATCACAAATCCCCTTGACAAAAAAGTGAGCCACAGCAAAATTAATTAATTGCTTGGAAATCATTTGGCAGATGACTCCAATTCAGCATGAATTCTGCTAAAAGTAACACGTTACTATCATAATATAAGTTATTTGAAATTCAATCTGCAGCAACAGAAGTCATACTAATGTTAATTTAATTTGAATTACACATCTAACTAAAACATTTTAAGCTATACAGTGGAAAATGTACTTTTTCGTAATAAATAAAGAGTTTTGATTTATTAGTATTTAATTTTATTATTTTCAAGTTATCACAAGTCAAAATTATTTGATAGAACATCTATACCTCATCAAATATTTTGTAAGGAAAAATGGCACGTTGATCCATAAAGGTTCGCCACCCCTGGTCTATGTGAACATCATGGATTTTAAGTAATTACGATGAAACGAAATTGAAAAGAAGTAGATTGAAATTTTAAGATTAAATTATTGATTCCTAATGTCTCTTTTCGAAGCCTATAGTGGCGAACCTTGTAATTTAGAACTATGGTCAAATGAGGAGGTCAAATGAGGAGTCAAATATTTAATCTGGCATCCCACTATTTAAGCTTTCACAGCACGCCTATGTAAGGACTCGACAATTTTAACAGATCTCGACAGATTATTTAACAGTGCATTAGCTCCTTAACACGGAGGGGTATCACAGGAATTAAGCTTGCAACTCGGCAGAAACAATGTTGGTTGCGAGTTCGTGACCATGATCTGTCAACTACCTTGGCTATACCGACCACTGAGAGATAAACCTTAGTAACTTCTATACATATAATGAACAACTACCACTTTACGAAAAAAAATTACTTAAAAGGAAACATACATAATTTGGAAATTATACTTAATAATTAATTATTATTCTAAGTTATCCAAAAGGCTAAGAATCACAACCATAATTTAATAAATAATAATTGCCAGAGAATAAAAAAGCAGAGCTTAAAAAAATTACGGATGCCAAAAATAAATCAAATAGCAGTACATTATAATTCTAGGTGTACCATGTAGATAGGAATTTTGCATGCATTAAGCACAAAACTTCAAATGACAATTACCTAAACCATTTCTGAGTTCATAATATGAAATTTATTCATTATCATATAATGAACAATGTATACTCATTTTGTGTGGATGAATATACATTGCTACTTAATCATTCATTATTTCTGTATACTCATTCAAGCAAAATTACAAGATTTTGCATTTAATGTTGGGGTATTGGAAGTTAAATTTTCATGATATTTTTAAAAGAATCAAATTATCACCAGGAAATACATTTCATCGAAATGATATTTGCTTATCATTTTATTATCATTTATCGTTACTGAGATAAATCCTTACGTATTCCAAATGAATATATGCTTGCATATATATAGAAACAAAATATAAATTATTTAAAAACATTTTTTTTAAAAATTACATATGGATTCACTGTGTATTAATTTTATAGAAAATAACAAATTTCAGAAAATACTCAGCAGCACAATTTCTGCATTTAGTAATTTACTTAAGATAAAACTACTAATAAACTGTGTTCAAGTATGTTTAATTATCGTGATTATTTAATCGATCGAATTATCAGTATCCCATTTCTTCGGATTATAGCCGTTGAACTGCATTTTGGAAACCTCAACTAATTTTAAACATTGTTTTAATAATCATTTATTTACGCTTTTACTTACTTATTCATCATTTACTTTTAACATGCATTATTAATTTATATTTGCTTTCCTTGAACTTATACTTTTTAAGTTGCAATATATTGTGTTTCCATTTTTTTCCCATTCTGTGTATCTGGATTTATACATTTAATTTAATCAGTAAACCCCTAAAATCAAATACTTAACGTCATCCTTCTGAAATTTTACTATGCATGTAATTCCTATTGAATATGCCGCTTCTCAGCACAGGATTTTGTAAACAATGAGCCTGGTATTCCGAATATTTTGGATTGTATCTTGTTAAGTAACAATGTATTATTTATACGTCCCCTGTTGCAGATGAAAAATCTTTCTCGACAACGAATTATTTCATGCTCTCATTCTAGACTAGTTTACTTGACAGGGAAGCTATTAGGTCTGTAGGTAGCCCCTACCATCCACATCTGTTGAGTAAATAGTTCAAAGTTACCGTTGAATGCAGTGAATTTTCTCAGAAATCTTCGTTTCAGAACATTGGTCTTCAAGAAATATCTTTCTTTAGAACATTCGAGTAAAATGTTCCTATGTAGAATTCTCTAAAATATTTATTCACGATATAAGTGTTGCATTTATTTTTATTATTTTTATGGTAATTTCTTACAAATTGTTAATTGTAGTGAAACAAATTCAATCGTCTTTCATTAGAATGCCATCGTGTATGCTATCTTTTGACTATCATCCCGAGTTGTAAAAGACTTTTGAACATGTTCTTATATTTGTTTGATCATAACACAAACATCACATTTATCACCTTTTCGAATTTCTTCTCATAAATTAGTCCATATGAATAAAAACATATTTGAATATCTTTCCACAGCTTGTTAGTGTAGCTAGAAAAAAATTTTTTTTTTCAATTCCAATTATAATTTATAATAAAAATTAGCACATTTTGATTTTAGAGTAACATAACTAACACAAATTATTTACAAAAATTGTAACCTTAATTAAACTTGTAATATTAATTCATGATATTTAATTTATTACGGGTAGTTAATTATTTAAAAATAAACTTATAGAGCGTTTATTTGTTTTAACATTAAACATAAGTTTCACTTCGTGGAATTAAATGTTAAACTTGATTAATATTTATTATGAAATTTCGCGAAACTTTTTTTCTAAATACTATTGGATATTCAGTTCAAATAATTCGAGAGAACTCTTGAATATTTTTGAAACAATGTTTGTGTGGAAAGATACAGGTAAGTTTTATTTCTGCGTAACACTCAGTTTAGTGGGTATAATCGATTTATTTTAAATTGTCTCCTTTTTTTATTCAATGTATGAAAAAAAATTGCCCATACTATTATTGATATAATTATTTTTCATGTGAAAGTTTCTTGAAATTTTATAGAGATCATCTAGAATACTGGAATCTGCACGCCTCCTCAATGCTCAAACAAAAATTTCTTTGGGGTAATATGTTCACCATTAGTTTCAACATTATCATAGTAATAGTCGTTACACTATAGTATAAAAATTTGTCTTCTAAAAATTTTTACTTCGATCCCTTTACCAATAACGTAGGAGCTGCATATTTTCTCACGGAACGTTATTATCGGTCATTGCTTATCTCCGTTGCAAAAAAAAAGTATCCCCGAAGTAAAAAAAAATATCTCTTTCAAATATAAAATCATAAAGCTACAATAAACAATACCTAATAAATAAGCTAAGAATAATGTAAAAGTTAACAAATAATTGATAATTAACATTAAAATATAAATTAAAATCAAATTTCTTATATTAACCCTTTAAGCGGTCTGCACTTAAAGTCTTGCCATTCTGGAGATGCTTCAAAAATGCACCACACATATTTTTTTGCTTTCAGGTGGGGTTCTCAAAAGCGGTTGAGCCGTATTTTTCGGCCGCTTTTGGGAATCTTGCTTGAAGGCAGAAAAAGCATCTCTGGAATGGCGGAATTTTACGTGCAGACCGCTTGGAGGGTTAAACAGCATGAAAATATATTTGTGTTAAACTATTGTTTGCAATTGCGACTATATGTACAATATATGTATATATTCCCGAATTTCCTAAATACTTTTGTCAAACATGCCTTTTATTACATAGCTATCTTTATATGTCATTTGTAAATTACAATTGCTTTATTCTATCATAGATTTATTTTTGGTAACATAAAACCATAGTATGTGTTTATGTAAATATGCTAACATACTAAATGAATGAACTGTTTACTTTTGTCACATGAAAAATATAATTTTTGATAAGGTCAGTGGCAGAATTTTCTTTTGGAGATTCTTTACTTGCTTAAATCAATAGAATTAATATTTTACATGATTTAAAACATTTTAAGACTCATACATTATATGATTATTATCACAACCAGAACACTTGTTCTGAGAACAATATGCTAAAATAAAATAAAAGTAAAATGCACTACAATAAATAAAATCGGATCATATAATTGTCATTTGTCGAAATAACCAATAAAATATTTTAAAAGTATTTACCTTAATGCGTCAGTTATATAAATTTCGAAATGCTTTAAAATAAAGTCTTGTATGCAAAATTATTCAGACTTTTAAGTTTTTTTATAAAAACAAATCTAATTTATTTGGTTATAATTTTTGAAATTCACATATAAAAAGAAGAAGTAAAGAATGAAATAATTTACAAAAATATACTAAGAAAGAGAAAAACAAAAATAAATTCAAACGCATGTCCAGGACAAAATGAAATATTTACAATTTTTAAGGCCTTATGATATTTTCTGAATTGTGGCAAAATACTTTTGTCAAAGTCAGTATGAATGAAATGCAGCATAATTATGTAAGGCTCTCTTGATATTCTGTAGTCCGCATCATTTAGCTTAATTACTGAAATCGTAGCAAAAAGGGGCTTATACAGAAAATAATTTTACGGAGTGTCTAGTAATAAAGCATTTTTAAAAATAATAATAATTACACATACTCGTTCCTGTTTAATTGCTTATTAGTGTAAATTTTGCTTTATTTATTTTCATAATATGATTAAAAATTTTCTTAAGTTACATTAAAAATAAATAATATTTGTAAAACTATGTTTTAATTTTTTCATAGAAGTTGGATTTTTACTTTTAAAATTAAACTAACTGAGACTATACAGATGACAACATTAGGCTGCATGGAAAAAGGCATTCTCTCAATCATTGTTAATTGACGCAATTGTAATAGAACATAGATGTGAAGTGAAAGATTGAGTAAGATTGTGGAATAACATTTACTACATTTTATTTCAACCTCTAGACGCTCGGCCAGAAGAATAATATAATATATATGGTTATTACTAAATTGAACTTTATTCTTACGAGTTACTAACATACACATTAAAGTAACACTCAACTAACTTTGTTTCTCACACATATATTTTTATGTAAAATTTGTGTAGTACTAATCATTAGGGTTTGAATAGTTCTGTTGCTTGATATTTTTTATTCATTATTTTCTCTTTCTTAAAAATGCATTTATTTTACTGATTAACGCGCTTTGTAATTACCAATTTTAAAAGAGTTCAATTTTTGCATAAAGTATTTATTGGCGAATCTTTAAGCTAAAACAGATGGTGAAAAAAATGAACTCATTTATGGAAAGTTATGTTAAGCTATCATCTCAATCCTCTACACTCATAAATAAAATAATCTCATAAAGCTGTCAAAAAAGAGATTAACTTTTAATATAAACTTGTTCATCCAGATAATTATAGGAAATAAACCGATTGTTTAGTGAGTAGTGAACGTAGTGTCGAGTTTTCCATTTATCAATCAACAGTAGAAAAATATATTTTGATATCATCTTGTCACTTAGCGAGATTACTATATCTAGTCACTTCAACATAACTTACTTATCCAATATATTCACATCCTTAGATTTCAGAAGGAAATAAAATATTTACCTTGACAGCGATAATAGCTTAGCCTTGAGGAAATATCTGGGAAAAAATTAAATGAAAGGATTTTTCTTTTTTTGAGTCATTTGAATATTGTTAGACATTAAATCACGGCGGAATTGGAATTCGCAATTATCCTTCCGTAGAAAGATTTTCATAAGTCTGTCTAAAGGCACTTGAAAAAATCGTCATTTATCTCCCAATCTCTACTTGTTATGCTGGCAGAATTGAGATTGAGAATTTCAATTCAATCACTTTTTTTCTTTAAATGCGCCGACTTTGAAGCTTTTTTTCTTTAATTTAATGCATTTCATTATTTCAAATTTTTATTTTCCCTAAATCTCCAGTATTTTTATTATATCTTTAAAGCATTTAATTTTAACAAAGGGCAAAAGTCAATCAATTGCAGTCACTCAAATACCTACTGATATGAGGTTGTAGCTCGAAAGAGCTGGGTACTCAAGTCATCCACCCAACGATATTCTTTAAATGAAAATATTTTCTTCATATAAATTGAGCCCTTTGATAATGATATTATGCAGCTATATTCATTGATTGCATTAACGGTGATCTTTGTGAAGCAACACGAGAGGTGTTGGCAATTAAGAGGACTTGGTGCCCCCAAAATGACTACTATAATTTTTTTATTTATTTTTACTTAATCTTATTCTTTGCATTATTATCTTTCGATTGATATTCACTTTTGAATGTCGGAACGTTAGAAGTTGGATAAAACTTCATTTTAAAAATGTAAATTAACAAATTAGGCAATTCGACCACGCCCCCTTTTTAGAAAAAAAAGCGTTTTAATAAAAAAAATTCCATTTTAGAAAGAGAAATAATAACTATAAAAAAGAAGGTGTAATATATAAAGCTGGATATTACCGAGGCATTACAATAATGTAATTTTTTTTTCTTTTTGAAATGTGTGCATGTAAAATTTTTGAATTAAGACATTTTATATTAATAATTTCATTTCTTATTCCCCATATGTTTTTCATACAAATATAATACTTCAATATTATGTAAAGAAAAAAAACTAAAATTTCTGTCTTGACCGAAAAAAAAATATTTTTTTTGGACATTTTTCTTGAATTTTCTTGTGCAATTAATACTCTTTAAAAGTTCATTATTTATAAAATGTATCGCCTGAAAAAATACGAAAATACTATTATTTTAAAGAAAAATATATAACTAATGTTTTAAAGTGTTTTTTTTAAAGTTTATTTAAGCTTATTGTAATTATTTTTTCAGAATTATAAACTTTAAAGTGGTTTTTCTCAGTTTGTGTTTTTTGATGCATTAGTGCATTCAAAATGCTACTCCTTCCACAATTATTTACCAATGAATTCCTTTTTTTTCCTGTATTTAATATACAAAGTATACAACAAAATTAGAGATCCATTTTGCTGTAAACTAAATACATTTTTAAAAAATAAAAAAGGAGGACGTATTGGCTTTTTCGTTGAATTTTAGCATGCATATCAACACTTTATTTTTTTTTTCTCGAAAACGCATTAAGTTATTGTAAAATCGATCCCTAAAGTTGTTTAAAACATCCATAAGAGTGTTACAAAAAGTTTTCAGGTAAAAAAAATTAATAATTACAAAAGGAGTAGGATTTTAAAAATTTTCAAATTTTCTTCAAAAAATTTAAAATTTTAAAATTATGTTAATAATATGTGAAAAACTTCATCTCGTATCATTTTCTTGAATAGAAACATTATATAAAATGCTAAAATATAATTTTTAAATACATAAATAAAGAAACTTGTTCAAAGGGTACCAAGTCCTCTTATCCACGTAATTTTTAGTCACAGTTGTGACGAGGGCACTTGAGCTGACACCTCACTTTCCAAACTTTCACATTACACCAACATAAGAGCCTTGAGGAGCAGATTTAAGGTATGTCAGCCCTTCTACACTAGAGGTCTTTAGTGGATTCTAACCTACGACTCTTAAAGGAATCAATGCCGAACACGAATTCGCTACTGTTGCCCCTTGGCTACTACAGCCGCCTACATCTAGATTCAACTTTGAATCTGATAATGCTTGCTTTGTTAAGATATCCAACTACCCTAAAATCATGATTTTTTTTTAAAAAATTGAGAAATTTTTTTCATGACTTTATTTTATAGGCCATCTTATAAGCTTTATAAAAATACCAAGTGTTTTATTTTCCATTCACTAGAACAAAAGCTATAAGTGTTTTAACTAAAGAAGATGCCATAACTTTACACAAGATGTCAAACTTTAAAATGCGTTTTACTCGAAATGTGTTTTTTTCGAAAAGCTCAAACGGGGACAGCGATTGATCAAAAGGTTCTGAAAATAATTTGCTGAATTTTTTTGTGTGTATGTTCTTATAACAGTAGAAGTGTTTTAACTTTCAGATTTGGAAATTAGGTCAATGATTTCAGTTTTGTTTCATTACAAAATTTACAGTTCTTTATATGGATATAATCACTGTTTTTTTTTTAAGCAATTTCATATAATAACTAAGATAAAGTGCTCTAGTTTTTGTAAAAATTAAAATATCTCTTATCCTGAAGATCATTTAAAAAAGGAATAGCAAAGTTATACATCAAAATTGAAAAATTGGGAATTTGTTCATTTACTATTTGTACTGAGCGGGCCCCATTTACGTAATTTTTTGTCAATTTTTACCCATTTTTTCCCATCTTAGTAGTAATAATTTATTTTTCTCTTATTTATTCTAAAAACCACAAAAAAAATCTCAAAATCTCCTTTTTTTTTAAAAAAAAAAGTTGTTGCAAGTAGTCGTATACCTTAAGTAAAATATAAAGAATTTATAACTTTAATATTTTTATATTATATTTTAATATGCATATATAGAGATAGCAAAATAAGCCGTTTACTAACCTTCAAAAACCTTAAAAAAAACAAAAAAACTGAGCAATAATTAGAAGTCAAAACTTTTTTAACTTTAAAGAAGTTACTTGAAGTGAAGTATATTGAAATGTTATTATAAAGACAAATCATTATCTATTTCAGAAGAAAAAAAATACGTACATAATTAGGATAATCAGAATATTCTCTTTAGCATCGTCCAACAGATATTTCAATTCAAAATACGAAGGTAATCACCTATAAATGTGGTAAACGTAACACAAAGAACTCATAAAGTGCTTCTCAATATTGCAGTGACTTTGCCTTAAGTAATTCCTGAAAAGAAACTCAATTTCGAGCGTGTTTTGAGTTATTATGACTAGAGAAATAACACGTTTGAAAAGTCTCAACAACAATGAAATGATCCATTTGAAGAGTGTCTGCACCAAAGTGTGATTCATAAATGATAAGCTTCTACGAAATAAGCTGTTTAATTCTTAACTCAAACTGAGAGTCCTATTCTACCAGAAAAAGGATTTCACTCCTTTCAAGGTGATAATGACTTGAGTTGTACTTTATTTTTCTTTCCTCTCTCACTCTTCACTATAAGATATGATAAACTCAGTCTCTCTCTCAATTTCTGGTTATTTATCTTTTTTTACTCAGCAATCTTAATATAAGCAAGGCTTTCTGCTTCGTATCGAAATCTTAAGCGATCTAAATTCAAAATAATATGTGTCATAATGAGGGATTAATAGTTTATAAAGAGTGATTATGTGAATTTCAATATTATACAAATACATTAGGTTGTTTTGAATCACAGAGAAACGTTAACATATTATTTAACTCTTTGGCAAAAAAGCATTAGATGAAAAGGCCTTTATCAAACAAAATTTGAGTACTAGATTCATTTCTACGTCTTACGCATTTCTACGTTGTAAATCCGTGTGCTTTTAATTACCATAATTAATATTTCCTGTGTTTGTTTTCGATGTAATTTCGTACAAGAAGACGCTTAAAATATATATTTTAAAATTCTATTTTTAGAAAAGAAAATATTTAAATATAGAGACGATAAAGTGTGGTTCTTTTATACGTGTAATTAAAATTTAAAACATTTATTTAAGAAGTCTCAGGGGTGTTAAGTTTGTCTCAAGGGGTGAAAAAATAAACAATTTTCAAACAGGTATAATGCTTTTAAATTTAAATTAAATAATTCGAATCTTTTACACATTATTTACAAAGGATTATGGCTTCAAAAAAGTAAAAAATGCTTTAAATATAATCATAATTTTAAAAATTATAAGCATATGAAAATATGTGATAAATATTAAATAATTTTTGCGTTGCGCTCGCTATTTTCTAAAATAGTAGCCTCTGATGTATAAAACTTTATAGAATTATGAAATGTATCATACTCTTTAAGCCCTACATCATTTAAGAATAATATATCTTTTGTACTTCAAAATATTTGAGAAATATTGAAATTTTTTTTAAAAAATTTGAAAATGTAATTTTTTTATTTTTAAAAAAATATAATTTATTATTCTACTCATGTAAAATTAAATAAAATATTAATAAGGATACATTTACCTTTATAAATCAACTTACAGCTAGTAAGTAAAGCTACTATTTTAGAAAACAGCATGCGCAACGTAAAACTTAATTAATATTTCTTATAGAAATGTTTCTTATTTTCATATGCTTATTATCTTTAAAATTATGATTAGATTTTAAACATTTTACACTTTTTTGAAGCCCCATTCCTTTATAAATAATGTGTAAAAGATTCAAATTATTTAATTTTAATTTCAAAGAGTTATATATATATATATATATATATATATGAATATTATTTATATATATATTTTTAACCCTCTAGAGAAAGTTAACACCCCTGAGACCCAATGAATTACGATTATCTCCGAATTAAAATTACAACTATCCCGTGCAATTAAAATCTGATAACATTTTGTTATTTCTTGAATTTATAAAGCAACGTTAAAATTTAAACAAAAATGCTCTATTCATTTCCCTACAGAGTTTCTTGTATATAATTTAATATACATTTATAAATTATATTTTGTTTTCAATGAATAAAACTTGTGTACCTTTTATTACTTCTATTTTGAGTAAAAATTTGAAGATAAATCAAATAAAATCCACTTTTTGTTCTACTAAAAAGATTCGACATTCAGGTAGCTTAAATAAAGTTTTTTTTAAACATTAAATGGGAAATGTAGTACAATTTGATAATTCCATGTAATTTTTTTTTTATTAACATAAACATTTTGACAATTGTTAAAGTCATGTGTAACATCGAATTGATATTGAAATTTCCCTTTAAAATCTTTGATGTAAATCAGTGGCGCACACAAGGGGGAGGGGGGCCTGGGGGTCCGGACCCCCCAAAGCCCTTGATTTTTTTCCGATTGGTTATAATTCTAAGTATATAATACGTAAAATTTAATTAAATATTTGTTATTAATGATTAATTTTATTAATTAATGCTAATTATTATTCAATAATTAGTTTTTTACTGTGTTTTGTTACTGAAAATCTACAAAATCAAAAATAGTATGATACAAGAATGGTGAAC
>BMAV01021165.1:150141-185161 GCA_019973955.1 Trichonephila inaurata madagascariensis | reverse complement strand
CCCCCCCCCCCTCCATACAATAATACATACAATAGCAATGTTTTGAATTCAATAATAATGTATTTGAAGTAAAGCTACAATTCTCTCTCATTTTTAATTATAAACCGTTCAAATTATTAAGATATTAAATTTTATATATGACAAGCTTATAGAAGTCACTAGTAATTATTAAACTGGTTCTTAACTTAATATTGATAAATTAACTATCAAATACATTGTGAAGTACTGTGATGCATTTATAAGTATATTATATCAGTGTAAATGTGAATTCTACTTTTATTATGCCAGAATGTATTTTGTTTTGCTTCCTTTAACTAAATATGTAATTTTTTAAAAAAAATCTTTTATTTTTGATATGCTCGCGCCCCTCTTGTAAGGTTATCACGCCCCCTAGGGGGCGCGCCCCACAGTTTGAGAAACTCTGAATTAAGGCACTGAACTAAAATGTGAAATTATTATTCAATCATTCGCTATAAATGAGTGAGTGAAATCCGTAACAAATACATTAATTAATTCATAGAAATTAATTAATATGTATTCCAATAAGTTAACATATTCTACGACTTAATTAAAAGTAAGTAAATTAATCTTCAGGGATGTTCAATTTAGACATTGAATAACAAGCTTCCATCACTCCAGCTTCCTCCCTCCTCGAAAGTAAACGTTCGATTCGTGCTTCTGCAGGGAGTTGATGGAGCGAACACGACTGGTTCTCGGAATCAAGGCCACGGTTAGATGTCACGGTCTTTTTGAAAACACGTGCATGCCTCTCAGGCTTTCCTTCGAAACATGAGCAGCCTCTCAATTCAAACAATTGCCTTTGTAAATTAGAAAAAAATGCAAATTCAATTTTTATCTTTTCTTACTGCTTATTTGATTCGGTAACCTGCTGTTGTTATTATTTTAATCTACGATGCTTTTTTTTTTCTATTTTAACACATATCTGAATTTATGATAAAACTATAAATAATCCTAACTCGAGAGTTTTCGTCATAAGTAGGTTACGATGCAAGACACTGTGGAAAAGCAACAATTTTAAGATGCACGGAATGTGGCAATATTGATTTTTAGATACGAACAAATAGTATTTTAACTGATAAAAAATTTCAGACTTTTCGTTTGTCTAAAATATTTTGAAACTAAATAATTATGTGTTTCAAACACTAGTTTTTTAAATTGTTATTTTAATTACTTGATATGTTGTTTATAAATATATTACAATAAAAATATTTAAAATTCAATTTTTTGGCAAAAAGTGAAGAAAAAATGACATTTTCAAAACATTCTTCTTTCATGAAAAATGCTTCCATAATAATAATATTTTGTCTATATATAACTGAGACTTATGTTCAGAGCCTGAACAAGAAATTTTGAAATACATGGTTTAGAAGTGGATTTATTCATATTTTAATTTTTCAGAGTAAGAAAATTTTAACCAAAAATGCACATTATTTTAACTGATCGCAAATCTGAAAATAATGGGAATTTTTCAAAAATCCTCTCTCTAGTTCAGACTCTGTAAACAAGTCTTTAGCTACAAATAGCCAAAATAATATTACAGAAGCATTTTTTTTCATAAAAGGGAACTATTTTGAAAATATGTCATCGTTTCTTCATTTTTTGCCGTAAAATTGCGTTTAAATATATTTTACTTGTAATAATATTTCTAAGACAATTTTATTTGTATATTCTAACTCAATTGAGTTAAATATCCCAAGAAAATTGTTCATTTATATGCTTTTTCAAAATCACTGTTCCGAACGTAGTTAAAAACCATTGATAAGTAGTCATGAAAAATGTCGAAACAATGAAATGAATTCGTCTCAGTTGAAATATGCTACTAATCTCCTCAAACAAATTGGAATTTATATTCTGATATTCTAAAGGTGTTTAATATAGAATGCTTTATTTTTAAACAATTAATATAGTTTTTTCAGTAAATTATTATATCTTGAAAATGAAAGAAGTGTATTTAAAACACTTCCTTTGAATCATATATAAATCGCGCGAAAAATCATGCCATTCAACACAAAAAAATAAAATTTTTCCTCTTTTATTGTTGCATTTTCCTTTTCTTATTAACAATTATATGCATTCCCCATTTATCTTGCTTAGCCAATTTTAAGAACAGATGTAGTGTTAGATAAAAGCTATAACGCGTGTGCAGTAATTCCTCTTTTATTGTTGTATTTTCCTTTTCTTATTAACAATTATATGCATTCTCCATTTATCTTGCTTAGCTAATTTTAAGAACGGATGTAGTGTTAGATAAAAGCTATAACGCGTGTATACTATACGTAACAAATGATGTTCAATAATATTTGTGTATCTATAACTAAATTAACACATAACTGTATTTTTATAAATTAATATTTCCCGGATAATTTATAAAATTTAAACATTAGCATATAATAGGTTCTTTTAATCAAGGTTAGCAAAATATTTATTGTGTATAAGGAAATTCTTAGAAGAAAAGAAAGAGAAACGTATAGTTTCCTATTAATTCGTTAAATAGTATACTGATAAGCATTAGAAAATAAAATTTATGTTTTCCAGTTAAGTGATATTCAATTTAACACTACCAACACCAGCATCTGTAATTACAATATTTACTCCACACCCGGCCTCACAATGTTATCTCTCCTGTAGTCCTTAATGTATTATTTTCTCTCAATGTCTTAACGCAGAGGTTCCCAAACTTTTTTGTCTCATAGACCCCTTGCCATGTTTCTCGGTTTTGTGTGGATCCCTACTTACCTAACATTAAATTTTTGCAAATTTATCAACTTAAATGTTTTTTGACAGCTGGTATAGCACTACTTACTTTAAAAGTTTTATGTTTCTGACTGTAGTTAAGCAGAGTGTTTAAAACTTAAGAAACACATGTGAAATAATTCAATTAAAATTTAATTAACGTATGAAATAATTGTTACATAAAATAAATGAGCAACAAACAAATGTTTTTAATGGATGGGATGAAACTGTTGCTTCAATAACAAATTTTGAACATTTCGCTTTAATCTTTTCCGTTTTAACCCTAAATCTCCTCGGTTAGTAGCATCCAATCTTTCTTTTTTTCTTTCTGTTTTTATTTTGGAGATTGGCAAGCGCATTGAAACTTCTCCTCTCTGGGAAAAACAATTAAATACTTTCTTGAGATGTTCCATAATTAGGAATAAATAACAAGTATGTGTCTTTTTAAAGCCCAAATTGCTGACATTCGTTTCTATACATTACTTTAAGGTCTTCGTTATGGCTATTAAAATCAGTTCCTTTTGTAATCAGACATTTTTTTTTAATGTGACAACATGCATTCATTACCTACAGTGATATTATCATAGTCAAAGCCTTCTCAAACATAGTTTAAAAACCTGAATAAAGGGCATTTTAATGTTAAACATAGGTTAAAACGCCATTTTTCTGGAAGCTTGTCTGTGACAAATTGAGAAACTATTAAACTTTGCTACTTCCAATTTTGTATTCCTGTAGCTTGATTCTGATAAGAAACACTAAAATGATGGTTCTTTCTTAGTAAAATTTATGCTGTTACCTTGTAACTGTAAATTGACCCCAGCAAATTTAGTAAATAAAACTGCTAAATAGGTAAATATGGCTTACACTTGATTAAATTTTCTTTTAAAATTAAAGTCACAATCTGGTTTAGGTTATCGTAGACCCCTATTAACACCTCATAGACCTCCAAACTATTTTTTGCTGACGTGGACCCCTTGTAGGTCGTCATAGACCCCTGGGGTTCCATATAGATCACTATGGGAATCACTTTCTTAACGAGAGGAATGAGATGTAAGCGAATGCTTTCGATTTTGTAAATAGGTGGAAAATGAAAACTAGTTCTTTTCAATTTCCATCTATCTGCAAAAATAAAAAAATTTTTTAAAAAAATGAGCGTAACCTTTCTGAAAGAAAAATAATTGATAAAATTGAATGAAATTACAAAAAATTGTGTAATTAAAGCAAAACATTGAATCTCACGAACTGTGTACCACGAATGAAAATTCAAAAGACAAATCAAACTATTGCAAACTATCCAGCTTCTTAAGTGACAAAATAAAGGTATGTAAAAGGGGGAAAACTTTCAGAAGGAGATATGATTGTTATATATAATTATAAAGTTCGTATTAATTAGCAATATGGCGACGAATTTCGTGATTTTAAACAATAATCAAGTGAACAAAAACGTTAACTGAGAAAGTACCCCACTTTACAGACTTTCTCAACACGCCAACGTGAGGATTTTGAGCCTCAAAAAAATTTAATGTGAATCAGTTGCTCTACTTGGTAGATGATTATAAAAAGGGGGACAAAGTCGTTAAGAAAATCAGTGGCATAACGGAGAATGTTGGGGCCCCCCCTCCTGCAAAGTCAGGTTTTAGGCCCCAAGCCATATCTTACAAAGGATTGCAAAACCATAACGTAACATAGGCTTTGGGCACCTCTAGAATCCTAAGCCCGCACCCCCTTGCGCGATACTGGGGTTGTAGGGGTGTACGTTACATCACTGAAGAAAATGGAACCCTTTTAATAACTTTTGCAATTTAAATTGCAGCTGGACAGAATAGGAATCATTGTTAATAGATCAAAGGGAGCCAATTTATAAGGGGAAAAAATTGGATTAATTAATTAACTTAATTAAGATGGTCGATTAACTTTTAAAACCGAATTTTTCCATTATGGAATCCAATTTGTTTCACTTATTTCATTTTTCATCTTAAAAGTATATAAGGTATGTTTCAAATATAAGACTGTAATTTCTTAAGTTAAGAGGGCTTACAAAACGAATTCCTAAATATATTAAAGGGATATCTTAAGCATTTGAAGATAAAAAATTCTATTATATAGGAATTCTTCAAAGCTTCGTTTCATTAAATGGTAGATACCGTGTTTATTCGAATCTATAAGCCCGTCTTTTTTCCATTGTCAATGCTACTGTAATGCGGTTGCGGTATAGAACAAAAGGCGGAAAAGTTCACTGGGGATGAGGGAAATTGAATATGATACTGACCGTTAGACAAACTATAGGTTCATGTATGTAATGAAAAGTTTTTGATAATGCTGAAATAAATTAATTATTCACTTCTCATTAGTTCTTATTTAAAAGTTTTGAAAACTTATATACCTGATACCGATAAATCTTTTTGTACAATTTTTTATTTTTTTCTCAAAAACATGCTGAGAATTTGGGGTGCGGCATAAATTCGATAGTGGTTTGGATTCGAATAAATACGGTATATTTTTTTTCCAGAGATCGATTTTTTCCAAACAATTATGAATCGTTTACGCAAAACAACTATAATATATGGTTCCCCAAAAGTTTTTCCAAGGTATATCTGTAATTAATGATCGGATTCAAATGAAATTTGGTTCACACACTATTTAGATTATCTTCTACCTTGACTTATAAGATTTCATTATAGAAAAAAATTTGTCTTAAAGGTTAATTAACAATATTAATAAAGTTAATCTATCCCTTAACACCATTAGTTCCCTTTGACCTATTAAGACTGATAATTATTGTACACTAATTAACTAATCATTGTCATCAGGTAATTTTTCCTGAATAGTCCGGAATAAAAGGATTATTGTGTTGAAAATTTTAGTTCAGATTAAATTAATATAGTACAACTTAAAATCAATGTTTTTATTAACATAACTCTCACACACACACACAAGTTTTTCATTTTCAAAGTTTTAAATATCCTCCTGCCATTATGTGTGTGTGTGACACTTGTAACGCTCTATCCCAGGCTTCGGCAACATATGGCACGCGTGCCAAATGTCGCACGAGGTACAATGCTTAGTGGCACTCTATAAGTTTGTCACTTTTTGAGTGGATGGAAGTTGATAGTTTGAAATAGAGCTTATTGAACAAACATCTTTAGTACTATAAAAAGAAAAATTTATGAAATTACGAAAGATTCTGGTAGATAAAATTTACGATAAATCGATAGCTATTTTAAATCGCTGGAGACATGTAATTGTTTGAAGAAACTTGCATGTACTCTTCTCTCCGCTTTTGGATCTACGTGTCTGTCTAAACTAGTGGTTCTCAAACTTTCACTACTGGCGACCCAATTTTCAATCATAATTTTTATCGCTCCCCCCCAAAATAATAATGTATTGAATGCAATAATAATGCATTTTGGCGCTAAAGCTACAATACGATCATAATTATAAACCGTACAAATTAACAAGATAAGTATTAAATTTTGTATATGCTACTTTTAAGTAATATATATTTTTATTTTTTTACTTTTTTATTTCGATTCACTATAAAAGCATGTTTTTTTTTTTAGTTTGTTTTTAAACTATAATTTATTTTATACTTATTTTTATACTATACACGATAAAAATCACAATTCTAGTGAATAATTTAATTAAGTGAAAATATACTTACCTACTCTTTTAATGACTTTTCAATTTTTCTTTGACAATTTGAGAAAAAATCCATAAAAACTAAAGAAAATGTTCCAAATGTGCGTGACCTTAATAAAGGACATAAATCACAGACACTTTTCACTAACAATACAAGAACGTTATTTTCCAGCAAAACTGTCATATTTTGTTCACGTTATTGTAGTTTTGCTGTCATTTGATGATCTACAAATAACATTTTGAACTTTTTCTTCCTTGAGTCTTTTTGACAAGGCGAAGTGCTACATTTATGGCTTCATATTATTCATCATAGAGTTCTTTAGGCAACATTTGAAAATTTCAATTCAACTCAAACGTTTCATGTCTATCGCTTTTCTCATATTTACTTTCGCTATTTTGATTTACATGCATTATTTCAGCAGGTTCTTCAATTGCTTGATCAGTTACTTCAATAGAGATCACAGATGCCTATTGTATATATATATATATATATATATATATATATATATATTCTGCTCATTTACATTTATAAACCATAATAATTCGTACAACACAGCAATCAAATATGTTTCAGAATACTCATAAAAATACATCTTGACCAAATAATCCTTCAAAGTGCTCAATATGCTTATCCATATATCATAAAACTCATTCACAGGGAAAAAAAGCAACAGAAAAATATTATTTACAACTTTCATAAAAGAAAAAGAGATGGTGTGAAACATACCAGTAAGTTTGAAGATCAAATATATGATAATCAAAAATAGTATTTTAGGGGTTAAAAGAAATGTAATAAAAAATCTCTCATCGTGGGATTACAGCAAAGCAAACAAGATGTCTTTTTTTATTTGGTTATAGGATCAAAGATATCTAATGAGCGTTTGAAGTGGAATCTTTTATTTTTGATGATCACCTGATGATATATATAAATCATATCAGTGTAAATGTGTTATGTCAGAAAGCATTTTGTTTTACTTCATTCCAAAAGATTATTTTTTTAAACCTTTTATTTTCAATATGCTCACACCCCTCTCGCAGGGTTATCGCCCCCCAGGGGGGCACGCCCCACAGTTTGAGAAACGCTGGTCTAAACAAATCTTTTCTCACTTGAAAAATATTTTGAGTCCACGAAGAAGTTTAACAACTAAACATTCAGAATCGCGTCAAATTGAAAGTCACAAATTTTTTACTCCGATATTGGGATATGAAGTATAGTGATGCAGGGACATGTTTCGCATTAAAACATTTATTTATTATTTGATACATTGTAGGAATACTTATATTTTATATTGTTTATTTCTCATTTTAATTAATACGTTTAAAATATACATAATACATAAAATATTTGCAATTTTAATTTTTATTTATGTTGAAGGAATAATTATATTTTTTATATTGTTTATTTTTATTTTAATAAATATTTTTAAATGATATATATATGAAGGATTAATGTAGAATACAACTCTAAATCTGTATTCTTAATCTCTATTTCCTAACTCTATATGCATTGCAATGGAAATCGAATTGTTTCAGATATTTCCTACTGTACGACATCTTGAATCATTGGTGGATTGGTTTGGCACACCGTAACGACAAAGTTGCCGACTCTCCTGATCTCTCCAGTAGTCTACTGATGAATGTATAATACAGACCTCATCACTCGCAGAAAACCATGCCTTATTTTCGACTTGTCGAGCTGTAGTTTTCGCTTCAACCAAATCATGTCCGTTAAACAGAACATCAAAAGGCTCCATTTCATATTCTTCGAATCCATTGATTATATTACCCTCCCTAGCTATTTTGAAATAATCAGTACTCAATTGCTTTTTCCAATAATTTATCTGTGATCTTCTTGTCAGATTTACCCGAGGGCATAATCATCTTCAGAAAGGGTTTTTGAGTCTTTAATCACTCTAGATGTACGTGATCCAGTAATATAAATAAGATTTCCTTATTCAATGGTTTTTTTTTTTCATTTTTTTATATCATTTTTGTGTGTATTTTATTAAGTTTTGAACAATTTCCGCAAAATCTGGCGTATAACGCGTACTTTGAACACAAAAAATAAGATCGGAATTTTCGGGTGCGCATTATACGTTGGATATAAAAATGAGAGCCTTAAAAATTAATAAGGATGAGCATAGAAAAAAATTAAGGCTTCTGAAATAGATCAAAATTCTGTTTCTTTAAAAGAAATACATACCTAATGAATTTAAAGGGTTGTAATTCTAGAAGTATACTATTTTTTTCCTAAAGCTTGGAATAATACCTCAAATTAATGATCTCAAAACATCAGATCATTGCACACGTACATTTCAAGTTTCTTCGTAAAACAGGGGGTGCCCGTTAAAGGTCAAAAACACCTAAAAATTAAAAACTGCAGCTTGAAAGTTTAGGTGCACGTTATACGCCGGATTTTACGATAGTAAGCATTTGATGCATTCTATTAGTAATCATTATTTTATTAGAAAATATGTTTCAAAGAGATAACTGAAATGCATATTTATTACACTTAATTAATCAAACTTTATTGCCTGAACATATTCCAAAGGATATATGATTTAACTTAATCACTAAATATAAGTTTATAAGTCTGATAATGTTCTCTAATTCTTATAATTTTTCTGGAGTTACTTTTCCTCTATTTGTTATTTCATTATGTGTGTTTACAAATTTACAATAAACCAGTCAAAAACTTATGCTTTATTTAACTATAAATAACTATTTAAATTAGGGTTGAACATTTCTCGAGACAGTTATTCGGTTAATCCCCTGAGCTTTGTTGAGGAGAGATAATGAGCTCAAGATTTTAACTTAATAATGAAGACAATTAAATTTTAATCCAACTGAGTCTTATTGTTAATATTTAATCTAGCGTGGAAATTTAAGGAGAATGAGATATTTGTCCTTCGCTACATTATATGACAATGGCTTAAAGTTGAGAGGTCAGTTACTGAGAATTAATTACTAAACAAATGCATTTATTTTAGAAGATCAAATTTAGCGCCTCCTTCACAATTTCACTTTGTTGAAGGCTATTAGATTTGTCTCTAATTGCTTATTGTGTAGCTCTATTGTGATATTATTAAAGCAAACTAATTGAATTAAATTATTTTAATAATTTGGCTCGTTTGTGATGTAATTTCCGTGTGAACTAAGGGAAAAGGTTAAGCGATTAAGAAAAGTTGAATAAAATCCTTTCTATAACATAAGAATTTATTTTACGTATACTTTCTTTTCCTTTCATTTGAATATATTCGATTTTTTAACTTCTATTTCTGCTAATATTTTTTTGTGTTTGATTTTTTGACATTCACATTGTTTTTTGATAATTTGCTGTTCTTATTTTCTTTGATTGGTAAAGTTTGATAATGTAAATTATATTCTTTATTTAAATGATTTTCTATACTTTATTTTAATATTAATGAAACTTAAATTTATAAGAGGAGTACTACATAAATATAAATTAAATTAAGAGGAGCACTATATATATAACTCAAAATAATACTTGTATAAACCATTAAAATAGATTTTCCTATCTGTTTTTATGATAATTATGTCTTCTAAATTATCTGCCTATTGTAAGCAGTTTTTAC
The DNA here is from genome assembly GCA_019973955.1 of Trichonephila inaurata madagascariensis. Classification (NCBI taxonomy): domain Eukaryota; kingdom Metazoa; phylum Arthropoda; class Arachnida; order Araneae; family Nephilidae; genus Trichonephila; species Trichonephila inaurata. The sequence continues at coordinate 175,172 of BMAV01021165.1, read as the reverse complement.
ATCGGTTTGATTATTTGGAAAGACACAATTAGACCCTCTAAAGATAACTAATAATGTTTTTTTAATGATTTCGGTTTATTTTTCAAAATTTTTGGTACGCAAAGCAATATGTTTCTTTACAAAACCTATTTCCCCCCCTTTTCTGTTATAGATTACATAGTTAAAATTTCGTAAATCATTATTCAAATTTAAGAGGAGTGTATATGCAACCACACAAAATAATCATTGCATAAATCGTTGAAATAGCTTTTCCTTTCTCATTTTTTAAAATTCATGTCTTCTAAATTATATCTGAAAAGATATAATTATACAAAATCATGTCTTCATATTAATCATGTCTTATATAAGTCATGTCTTCATATCATATCATACAATATCATGTCTTCTAATTATACAAAATCAGAGTTGTTATGCAATATTTACAATTGTGCTTAATGCATTTGTAGCATATTTAGCAGCAGAGTATTTTTTATGGGAAGGGTGCCTTTATTTTGTATATCTATATAAAAATTGCCAACTGGTTACGGATATTGAAAACTGTTGAAGTTCATTACTTTTTAGACATTGAAGCTATAAAAGTATCAATTTTAGTTTATGAATAAAAAGTACTTTGTGTGTTGTTAATTATTTTGAATTCTTTACGTATTTTCTCTAACTTGCTATCAATGGCAAAATGTACGGCAAGAGTGCTTGAAGAGAGTACTTGGGAATCAACCTACAATTATAACGTACAAATTTCGTTCGTTCGTTTTTTAAACTAACAATTGTGCCAAAATATAACTGATATTTCGCTTATTTATTATTTTTTCTGAGATTTTGTAACAGAGGACTATTTTAGCCTCTTTTCCTTTAGAGGAAGGCTTCACCCTTTTTAAGTTATTTTGATTAATTCTGATTACATAAGTTGTTACTAATTCTTCCTTTGTTTTTCTTTTCTTTGGTCTTGGAGTTAAATTTAATCTTGCTATAAAACTTAATTTCTTTTACTGGAATTTTTTAAGTAATTTAGAATATTTTCATAGCTATTAGGGTGATTGTCTTTGCACTCTTAAGCTTTCACGTTATATTTTTAAATGTATTTTAATTTACTAATGTTAATATTTATTTTACCAATTGTTATTAAAACTATAAAGCTAATGAAATTTTGAAATTTGTTTAAATGTGTAGTTCGTCATATTCCTCAGTCTTACGATAATTTATTTTGTTTCATATTTGTTGAGATTGCATTCTTTATAAATTTCTTTTATTTTACTTCTAAGGTTATTTCTAAGGTCATTAGGGTTATCGTATCATTTGATTTATTAGTATAACTTAATCAAAGTCAAGCAAAGTGTACAAATAAGAAATGGTGTAGCTGCTCTTTTCATAACTCGTAACTGATTGTAGCATACAGCTGAAACGCCCTCTAGCGACCGCTCAACTTCAGTGCCGGTCAAGAGAGGAAGGAATATGGTCGCTGGGAAAAATTGTCCATATTTCTTTTTATAATGATTATTGTTGCATTTGTGTTACCTAACCTAATGTAATAAATAATTGTTTCACATTAAAGCAAATTCCGAATTTAGCATATTTGGCTTAATCTTTACCGTCCAACACTTTACACCAGGATAATTTTTTTTAATTTGAAATCAGCATTTCTATGTACATAAAATTCGTGCAAAACTTGCTGCAGTAGAAAATTTGGACTTTTTTAGAATTGATGAAAGTAAAAATTCGGCTACTTTAAATATTTATTCATTTTTGGAAACTTTATCCAATGTAAGAATTTATTACCCTGAAAGAAAGTTATTATAAAAGTGTTCATTACTATGATTATATTACTATGAAAAATATTTCTCTTTACATGAATATAAAATTTATTTTTTAAAAAAAAAAAGAATTTAAATAACTATAAATTTAACGTTAAAGTAACTAGATGCAGCGAACTTTAATTTATAATTTTTTTATAAATTCTACAATATGGATTTTTAATTTGAAAAGAAATGTTGGAAATACCAATGTATTTGCTAATACTTTTGTTTTTGTAGGATATTAATCCTAAAGTAATCTTAATTTATTTTTTGACTTGCAATGTATGTACAATGTATATGTGTGTGTATATAATAAAGAATAAAATTTCTAAGCATCTGAAATATAAAATTATATGAATTTTAATTATTTTATTCGTAAGAGTGGGAATAAAATGCATGTTTATACCCCGTTCTTTTAAATGAGTTAATGTTTAAAAATTGTATGGTTATTATATAAATTTAATTCCATTTTTAGTTTGAAGAAATTACCTACTCTAAAAATGTACAATAATGAAACTCATATAAATATAATGAATATAGGGAAAAATAAACTGAAATTTTCATAATGAGTTATAAATGATGTATGTTAATAAAAATTTTAGATTGAGTTAAAAATTTTAATGCTTATTTGAATAATGTACATCTAAAATATAGAAATACTTGAAAGCTGATGTATTGCGCTCTATATTTATACATCTTAATGAGAAATAATATAAATATTATTTTAGGAATGCTATTCATTTTTGTTCATTTGATAACTTGCAGTATTAAAACTTTAGTAATTTTTGAGTTCTAAGAGTATGAGAGAAATAAAGACAGAAGAGCTGTTTTTTAAAGAAAAGTTTATTGTATCAAAAAATTAGTTTTTATTAATGAATATATTAAACATTATTTTAGGTTCGAAATCTTATTCTTCATTTCTCAGATGGAATAGGCATAAAACTAAGGTCATTGATATCTAAGTTTTCAACTGCCTTTATAATTCCACAACTTTCTTTCAATCAACACAGATTTAATACAATAAATGACATTCAACTCAGATATCTAATTAAAATGTACATACATGACTTATTCAACAAACTGTTTCCTTTTGTTTGCTTATAAGTTTATTCGCTTATATGAACACATTTATCTGTCTTTTTTTTATATATTTTCAGCCAAGTAATAAGTTGACTGTAAAGTGTCCAATTTTCATTTTACGAAAAAATGACGAGTTAGGAAAAAAATAATTTGCACTGTGCAATATTTCGTATATGTATTCTAAAAATAACAAAAGCAGATAATACTCATAAATAAATTGGTAAGTCACATTAAAAGGCATACAAATACAAATATATAAAAGGGGGAAGGGATATATTAATAAGTATTATTCACAAATTTTGTTGACCAACATTCAAACAACTCAGGATCGAAATTAAAATCTGAAAATCATCACATTTCAATTGTCAAAACATTTTCGAGACCTTGTTAGACATTCTAATATATATCTTTACATTGAGAAATTTATCTAATTGGGAAATTCTTGTTATTTTAACTCTACATAAATCCTAAAGAATGAACTATTCAAAAATTTAGATAATTTTTTTTTTCAAAATGGAACAAATGCTAGGAGTATAATAATGTCTTATTCCAATAATTATTATTATTGTTACTTCCTTTCTTAAATTCCCATTATTTCATAATATTATTTTGTAATTATATGTAGATTTATACCAGAAATATAAAACACTTATTCTATAGAACTGAATAGTTTTACAATAAATTTTCATTTATATTTTTGTATCATTTTTAAGTATTTGTTACGTATATTTACATAAAAATTTATTTCTTTAATTATACTAATTCATAATTGTTACATTTCTACGAACTCTATACAAAATATTAGAATTTTAATTTAACTATGGTATTCATGACACATATATGAAAAATATGACTTGGTACCTTTCTCTGCCCATTACTTTCCACGAATCACATATGGTGCAATGCAGATGAGAGATATCTTTTAATTAAATCTTCAGAATATTTAGTAAAATTAGTACATTAAAAGTTCTCAGTGTCTGGGATATAAAGAAATGTACATTTAAACACAATTCGTGTTATTCATTTGTTAATTCTGTTCCGTTAGGAATAAAATAATTTCCTTGTGAAATATCTTGAGAGTATTTGAGTTAAATATTTAAATTTATTATTACTTTTTGATATAAATACAAGAATATTACATTTCAAAAAGACTTTTCGCAATGACATTGCTTGTTAATTTTAATAAAATTCTCTTCTTTTTAAGATTAAATAGACAGTTATATATTAATTTTTGGGATAACATTCTAAACAAAAGAAGAACAATAGTATCAACATTAATATCTCTATATTCATTTGTTCAGAGCTTAGGGGAAAAACAATTTAACAAAACTAAGCAGAATATTTTGTCAATAAATTTTATGAGAAAATTACTACGTGTATTAGAAATAGAAGGTTTTTAAATTGTTTTTTGTGTATCTTTTTAACAGATTATAAGTAAATTTACCTAAGCTTCCATTTTAAAATCATATGTATATATATGTATATCACTACAGCTTTTAAATGTTTAAAAATACACTAGTCACACTGATCTCACAATTATTAAATACATGCTAGAAAAATTGATAAACTGCCAATATAAATAATCTTTTGTACATTGGTAGGATAATAATAAAGGAATGTATAGTAAATACTCAAAATCCATTTATTTTTGTCTCTTTTAAAGATATTTTTTGCTAGTTATATTTTGGTTTTTATGCATGACATGATCTTAGTTATTTTGAATATAATTACTATATAAAAATATTAGAATGCCTTTCTTAATGAATTCATTAATAGGATTAAAATTATTTTAAATATGATGAGACTTAAGAAAGAATAAGATTGAATTGATATTCTATTGCCAAAATTGGAAAAACTGTAAAAATTTTTTGCTAGACGATTTTTAAAAGACCTACAAATAACATTAAAAAAAAATGTTTAAAAATAGTTTTTTTTTTTTAAAAAAAAATTGATAAATAATTTTAAAAATATTTTTATAAGGGATTTGTAATTATTGTAATAGTATTCTTTATTATCTTTACATAATAATTTGGTTATTTCTTAGCTGTGAAATTGTATCTTTTTAAGCTTATGTGTTAACATTATTTTTCAAAGTATGTTTGTCTAAACGCAACAGGCTTATTTTATGTGCCTTTATTTTAGATTTTTTTTTGTTTCAAAAAAATATGATGTACACTAATTTGTAATTCGAGAGGATGAGATTTATTATTTTCGACAGTAAAAAAAACTGCTTTTAAGAACACAAGAAATAATTGTTCATGATTTCTTTTGATGGCTGTTACTGCAAAATAAAGTACGTGTTACTTAACAATCAAGAGAAAGTCCTTTGAAATACTCGGATGATCAGATTATTTTAAGCTATGAAATTAAAAAGAAAGAAAGCAGTTCGACGAAATAAATTATATAAAAAATACCAAAGGTTACAAAAACAATAATTCTTCAAACATAGAAAGTCTGGACTTCCTTAATCCTGTAAGACTTCGAAAATCTATGGGCTGGAGTTGGGCTTAACAAGTGTAATAACCATGTGTGCATCTTCGAAGTAAGGCCAAAAGAGGTCTGTTTTGTTTTTCAATGCATGCTTTCTTTGATCATAATCCTAGAAATCTGCATTTTTGTCGGAATGCATTGCATTCATTGCTAAATGCAACTATTTGCTCAGCAAAATGATCAAGCGAAAACCAAATTTCTAACTAAGGTCTAAGGATTGTAATTTGTATAAGCAACTAAGAATAGGTAATTATTGAGTTTTCTGTTTTATGATGTTTTGATCAATGATATATTTTTCTTTGTGTATGTAAAACAAAACACTGCAAATAAGCCACCTAATCCTTTGTTTCCTTTAAATTTCGTTCTACTTTCAGTAAAATATAACACCTAGAAAAAATCATTTCATGCTTGTGGCTCCATGAGTTTAACCTACCCAAAAGAGGCTAAATTCATTTTCGTTGAGGGTAAAAAATACTACTTTTATGTCCCATGATTATTATAAAATGCTCTGCATATATTTCTGCATCTTTTAGTATGCTATTTTTGCAGAGAAAATGACCAATATTTCTCTCGAAAAGATTGCTTCAAGCAATTTGGTTAGGATCGTAGTGTCTAAAAGCATCTAAAAGTCGTTATTTAATTATCAGTATTGGGTGCTATATCCTGGTATAGTTGACACTCGAAACTCTCCACAATTGTCTTGTTTCCTACCAATAACAGGTTTTGTAGAGCTTCGACATGATAAAGCAAATTTCAGTTCTCGAAACATCTCTTTGCAGAGAGGTTCCTAAAAATAAAATAAAAATTGTTAATTCCATATAAAATGTTTGAAAAAACTACCCATGTTTTTTTAAAAGTATTCCAAATTGTAACCTTTTTTCCCTTATGTTTTTGGCTGAGATCTATATATTATGACAAAAATATTAGGTTTTATCAATTGCAAATTGTTAGATACTCTCGAAATCCGCATTTTGTAAAAGATTGCATAGAAGCGAGAAATGCTTAGTAAATGTTATTTGAAAGATACGCTTTCTGTGTCTTCTATGCTTCTTAGATATTTAAAAACAGTTAAGCGGATACATTTTTGTACCTGTTACAAAGAAATCCCTGTTAATTGTTGCTTTTGATTTTAAATGACATGTTTAATTTCAGAAAAATTGTTTGAAACTGATATGTTTTAAAAAAAACCCTTTAATACGCATTAAGGCGTATCTTTCAATCATAACTTACGAGCAGAATCATTAAATTACATAATATAAAAAAAAAAGAACAGAATGACATGAAAAGTCGACAAGTTATTCCCCATTTACTTGAATAAAAATATTTAAAAGTAATAAATAAGTTTATATTCGCGCTTATTAACAGAAAGAAAGTCCTAAATATATGGTGCTAACGTGAGAACATATTTTTATGTTTTGTAAATTAACAATTGAGCTAAATAAATCCCAGAATTAAGATAATTCTTTTGTCATTAACGAAAAAATTGTATTAGCCCCAAAATATAGAATTTTAATGCATTTGTTGTATTATATGATTTTGTTTGAAAGAAAACATTTAAAAGTTCATATTGTTGAAACTGAAAAGTTTTCTTTAAAAATTTATTACAGTAATACTTAACTATCTCTATACAGGGTAATATGTACCAAAAAAATATTTGACTTCAAAAAGAGGTACATGATAATTGAAGAATGAAAAGAGAGGCAGTATTTTTAATTTTTATTAATTTGCTAATGTTTATACTAATTATATTAAATATAAACCTGCGAATACCACTACTGAAAAACTGAAGAAACGAGGTTCATACTTTTTTAAAAGTACATATAAGATTACTTTTTGCACTCAAATTTGCGTGAAAAATATCAAGAACAATATGCCAATGCAAGTTATAAAATTCTCTATAACGGATTCATTGACCTCGTCTGACTGCGTCAGACACTCGGGGATAAAAAAGAAGAGAGAAATTTATTAACTCTCTATATTAACTTAATTCTCTCTCTATTTATTGTCGTCTTAAATAGAGACGAATAATTTTGAAGTGTCTACTCATTAGATCTGAAATATTTATACCCATTACATTCAAAATGTTTCATATAATTCATTTTTAATTTAGACATTTTTTATTGTGGCTGGAAATTATCTGGGTCTTCATCAGTGGCGTAACGCACACCCCCGCATCGCGGGGATGGGGGGAGCAGGATTCTACGGGGCCCAAAGCCTGACTGATGCTAAGCACGTATTTAACCAATTTATGAAACATTTTAGGCAAAACCCGACTTTTCTGGGTGGTCCTACTATTTTCCGTTACTCCACTGGTCTTCAATGGTAAAAGTACCTGACAAATATTCATATTCCCAATAATTAATATAGCCTCGTATTTGTACACTTACCCTGTCGACGTGTGCTAACTTTCTTGCTTTCCAGAAGAATTCAATAACGGCTACAAAAGCAGCCAAGGCAAGGCCTGTGAGGAGAACGACGAAAACGCCTCCCACATTGCCGAGACCGAGTTCTGTCACCCCACTGGATGACTTTTTAGAATCGTCCATGCATTTACCGCCACCCTTTTTCTGCTTCCACCAACGCTCTTTCAGAATGTGTAGAATTCCATCTTCTTGTAGTTTTAAGATGCCACTTGATAATGGTGTTCTGTATTTGGAACCTGAAAAACATGTGTGTTGAATATCAGTTTACAAAAAGGCAGTTCATAATGTTAGAAAAAATGTGCTTATTTTTCTCGCTTTTTTTAAACGTTCGATTTAATTTACTTTATCATGTATAATGGCTCCCAAAAGTTAAGGTAGGGCATGTTTTTTACTAGTCTTACTCTTATAATATCATTGATACAATTAGTAAAATGAGTTCTTATGGAAGATGATACAGCATATAATAATGTTGTAAGTTCAATTTTTTGTATCTTCGAGATATTTTAACCAAAAATATGCCTTACATGAAAAGAGACTCGGTAGAGTGAAAAGAATTATCACGAACTGAAGCTGCTAATATCTCAATGCTATTAAGCTTTTCAATGCTATTATAAGCTATGCAATGCTTTTCATAGAGTAGTCCAATGGGGCTTTTGAATCAATATGGATCCAAAAACTTATTCAAAAGCCATCCTTTTGTTATCGGATTTTCCAAATATACATAGTTTTCGATCTTTTTCTGTGTTATAAGCAGAAATTCATTTTATCTCCGATCGGAGACGGGAATAAGAATTTTGACTGCTACAGTCAAAACATGTTTTGATTCTCGAAACTTCTACACAAAAAGTTGAACTGTATGAGATCCTTTTATATAGAATTCAGAGAAATTACTGATTAAATAGGATTAGAGAACAAACCCATTGTGGTCAAGAATAGTACCGCAAAGTGTCTTTATAAATGAATCTAGATCCTCTATAGAAAGAAAGAGATTCTCTTCATGTTTTGATTTGGAAAAAATAAAAAGCTAATTATATATACCAATGATAAAGTATCATAGGAAGGTATAAGAGTTGGAATACTGGTGTGTCATTGAATCTTTTTGGGAGATCACCCGATTTGCTTGTGTTCATTGAAAAAAAACTCTAAAAGATACAAAGTATCAGGCCAAAAACATTGTGATCATTCTAAGAGATCCTACATTATTGCTTTTCAGGATAAGAATTCATTGAAATGGGTGAATATTCTTAGCCACATCCAATCTAGCCTTGTTTACCAATGCTTTTTTGAACAAGACATTGAGTGAATGGACTTTAAGCCAATAAAGAACATTTGAGACTAAGGCAGATAAGTTGTAGCACTAAATTTTCCATAAAAGTCTTTAAAAGGATGTAAGGGGCTGTATAAGGCAAAGACGTTGCTATTGATATACTGAAACTATGGGAGAACATGTTCTGTAATGAAATTCAGATAATTTATAAAGAATTTTTTTTAACATTGATATGAAAATTCTGATTCTTTAATTTATAAATTATTTACTTAACTAAAATGATGTGATTTATAATATGAAGCTGCTTAAAGAAGATAAAGTTAGAATTTCATGAATATATAGGGGAAGATTGACGCCTTATGTTTAACCATCTTAGTTCTAAGTTTAAGAGCTTGCTAATGCATTATTGTGGTTAGTATACTATAACTCATATTGTTTGCCCTTCAGTTGGGTTTCTAGTAATTTAGCATATGATTAATGATTGCATACTGTGATGTTTGAGAAAATTAATGGTAGTGTGAAATTTATTAATTTAAATATTTGATTTATTTACTTCACAGCTATTAATTACAGTAAATACATTGAAGTTATTAAAAGGATTGCTTAGTTCCTTAGAGTTCAAATTCTGTTGTTTGTGAGGGAGGATATTGCATCCTTTCTCATTGAAGTTTTCAAACCGCTTTCTCTCTCTGCCCTCTCTAGGGTCTCGGATGGTAGCGGTCGGCCTCTTTATCTTCGAGTTACATCCGGTTCGTGGGTGGAGTAGGGGGTTCCTCACGGTGTCAAAGGTTGCTGGGGAGATGACCAAAGACAAGACCTCAAAATATTTTAAGAGTGCACGTGTACATAGGAACGCGGTTATCCTATCCACAAAAAGAAGCCGACTTCCAGCTGTGTGGTGGGAAAACGTCACACTCACCCACACCTACCTTCTATAATGTTTTGTAGTTTAATCTATAAAGAACTGTGTATTATATCTTGTTTTGATACAAGGTATGTTTTAGATTTTAATTTCGGATAATTTTACTACTTTTAAAGCTATCAAAAAGGGTACATTTATGGGTAAAACCTTGAAACCAATAAATCACTTTAGTTGCAATCTATTTTGTGAATGTTGTTAGTGATAAGATTAAAATATTTATCGAGAGATACTTATTTATGTCTAAAAGAATAAATTTTATGTTTTTGAATTTATTGTGAGAATCAAAAGCTTTCGATAACTTTTTAGATCTAAATGCACCACGATAATGAATGTTCCGAAATTGAAAATTAATGTTTAAAGAAATCTATTATTTCTTTTAATAAGTTGACTTTTCAGTATATATAAATGGAATCTCTTGCCGATTAGTCTTGTATTCGAATACCTTTTTGCTCTCATTTCAAATGGTTACAAGCTTTTCTAAAATGGAGATATTAAAGTTTTGATTTGAAAGTTTTTTAGACAATACTTTGAGTATAATACTTTGTTTTCCTTCATTATAATAATAATTTTATTTATATGATCATTCAAAATGTTAACTGTACAACTTCATATTTTTTTGCAACATCCCTCTTAAAGAAAACTTCAAATAAAAATCTTTTATGTGTGTCTTTTTTTTCTGTCATTCAAGAGTAATATAAGTAGTATGAGTCTTTTCACGAAGCGTAGTTAAAATTTTGACAAGTTGATTCAGATTTAAAATAGCTACAACACGTCAGGAAAGCCATTTTCCATGCAAATGTTTACCAAGATATTAATTGAAATTGAATCATTTTGCAAACAAGTTGGGGTGATTCATAGTCACCACATTTTATTTAATAATTATGAAAACGAAATTACGAAACTTTTATGAAGCTATTTAAAATGAGAAAATTGTTTATGTTACAACTTAATTTTAGAAATATTAAAGAAAGTTTTGACTTTAAAAAATACCGTCTTTCCTGGTTCTCGATTCTATATTTTCAAGAAAAATGTTATAAAATATTAAAAACATTTATCTACACTCTTTTTCATGAGATTATTCAATTAATTCTTCTTAGATATTTTAAATATAGCTTTTTTGGGGGTCATTCTCATTCCATCTTTATTTGATTAAAATCTTGTGTGATTTGAATGCACTTTTCTGGTTTTAAATACTTTTTAGTATCTTATTTATTATTTTATTACTTTCAACAGGAGACATTTTCTACCTAACACTTTGGTTAGAAGCTGTATGTGTTTCCGAATATAAGCCAAGAGTGTGTTTTTTCTTCAAAAATCTACGCAAAATTTAAAATTTGTATAAAAGCCAAATTAAAAAAAAAGAAAAAAAGATTCATTTTTCTGCAATTTTTAAACATATTGTCTCGAGGGCGAAAATGTTATCAAACGGTGCAATATTTTCCAATCAAATTGCTATAAAGTACAAGGCACCAACAACGTTAGTTTTATTTCTGTGGTAGCCTTCTTTGAAACTAATATATTTTTTCTGTTCATTTGGAATCTTGTACACTATCTGTGCTAAGACTTTTTGTAGCATTTTTTTTGTCATGAAAAACAGCGGGGAGAGAAATTTATGAACAACACGTGATCGTTGACCTATTTTTCATGCCCTAGAAGAAAAACTCACTGCATGATGATCACATGCATTCAGACATCTCAACAAGTGAATGCGAATTTTTCAAACTGATCGAAAACTTGGATTCAGATATTGATTTTGAAGGATTTATACGACTTTTTTTTATCATTCAAAACTTACAAATAAAATCACTACCACATAGCTTATGGAAAAAAAAATCACTTTCCTAAGCTTTGTTTTTTTTCCCGAGGCTAGTGAATCCGTTTCTTAGTCAATCTCCATTAACACTTTCATCGCGAGGGATGCGATGACTTCCAGGATCCACAAATAAATCATAGCAGTGAGAATTGCTATTGATTGCAATTGATTATTATTTTCAAAGTAAAATAAACAAATTTTAAAGGAATTTGGGCTGTGTTTCAATTTTAGGGCTGCGAAGAGTGGCGCAGAGTGTGAGACAAAGGCGTGCCATTGACGCAATGAAAGTGTTAAAAAAATTCCAAAAATTGTCGGTTTATACATGGAAATATACGGTATATGTCTTCGATACTGTTCTGAAGAATCTGTTTTGCAGCAACAAATAACTATCCAGTATATAGTTTCGTGGAATGTGTTGAAATATTACGATATAAGTTATCTTGATCCAACACAATTAGGGAATATGTTATATAAATCTTAGAATATCTCGACAATTGTTTGTGTAAGCCGTAGCATTCATATACTTCAAAATATTTTGTTTATTAGGAGAGAGGAGACTGATGAAATGAAATCTTGAATTGTTTGTTATTAAGTGGAATAAGAATTAATTTTCCATACTGTTTGCTTTGCGTATCACTGAAGCGCCATGTTATCAAGATTGTTTGAGTATTTGTTAAATAGTGTTATAGATTATACTTTCGAGGAACCTATCAATTGTGTTAATGGAACGAAGGATATACCTTTTCTCGTGGCTATTCCATAGCCTTTCGAGTCTAGTAGGCCTCCTATTTGGGTGAGATTGCAGTTTCTTTCGGTGATGTATTCAATGGAAGCGGACTCCATTAAATAGGCGTAGTCCCCTTGCATGACGCGTTCAACTCCTTTGTCGTTGTTTGGCATGAAGACGTTGGGATTGGAGTTCATGAAGTTCCACATCTTCTGGTAAGTTGGGATTTTAGATTCCTTACAAAGAAAACATTCCAAATCAGCAATTATAAGAAAAGAAGTAATTTTAACTTCTAAATTATCATGTTCCTCTTTATATATTTGATATGAATCGGCATTTTTGTAAATGCTGCGCAAAAGATTATTTATGAATCAATGTTTACTGTATAAAGACAAATTTTGATTAATTTTTAAATGTAGTTTTTTTTTTATATGTAACTTTACTGGGTTTTTTTAAATGCGCATCTAATTCAAAATGAAAAAATGAAGGCTTCATCAATGCAAATATTTTTTTTAATATAAAAATGTATAACTAAGCACTAAGTTATACATAGTTTTATTTCTGGTTATTTCTTAAAAACAAAAATTTACAAAACATATTCGAAAAGCATTCTGCAGTTAAATGAAAGTGGCGGTTGAGCGTAAATTAATGATGGCTGACAGATATTCATTTATATTATCCTGACTCACACATCAAATATCAAAAGGTACGGCCTTAAGAACTGATAGAATTATTATCTTCTACAAAAAATATGCTTGGTTATGATTCATCACATTTAACTATTGAAAATGCTTTCATAAAGTATTGTTCTGGTAATTTGGAAAAAAAGAATGCGAGTAATAATAAAAAAAGGCATTATATCCACAGGGAGTACTGGACAAATTATTCGATTTATCACAAATAAAACCCAATTCTTTTGTCTTGAGAGACTTTTAACTGAATGCATTTAAAGAAAGTTGTGATTCATTTTTTTCAATAAAATTTTATTGAAGACATGATTTAATTTAACCCTGCTTTTTCAATTTAGTGTTATCTTTTCAAAGAAAGATGGCAACATTATTCATTAGAAACTTTGAAAAAAATTTTAAAATCTTTTGCTATTATGATAAAACTTAAAACATCACACGTTAAATGAAAATTATTTTAATTTTTTATATATTTTTAAGAAACATAAAATATGTATTTCTGTATAGAGCGAGTCTTTTTCAAAATATGAAATACATTTAATTCTTATATTTTGATGTAGTGATTAAGTGGACTAAAAATGAGGACATTTCTTCAAAACACGCGAATAGAGATTTACTTTTCTCACGTAAAATTCATATCTAATACAAGCCAGAATTAATAATGAATTTTATTAATCACTAAAAACTATATATTTCTGAGGATTCTGACTGTCTTCCTAATCTTCATATTAAGAAGATTAGAAAACATTAAAGAAAATATATTTCCTTTTCTCGAGATGATCATGTATAGAAGAATTTGTGCAATAATTGAAAAAATTCTTCGAGAAATTGCAGACTGAACTAGGAGCACAAAGTTTTTTTTGAGGACGAGAACTTTCTGCAGAAGGTTATAACGATTATAGACTAGAATAAGAAAATCTCAAACTAACTGACGAACTATATTAACTCTGACCATCTGAAGAAAAGACGAGTGGAACAAATAATTCAAAAAGTACACAGTTGATCGCTTGAAGACGGTAAGTTTTTTTTTATTAAACGGAAATATTGTAACACATTTATAACAAAAAATTCAATAAAATCTGAAGCTTTTAAAATCATACTTAAATACCCAATTGTATATCATTTACCATAAACAAATGAACGAAATCAGAATTATATTCATAGCCGTTGTATAGTGCAGATATGAATTTGGTAGAAGGTATTCTAAATGATTTCAAGAATGAAGCGCGGAAAATAAAGTGGTCTCCAAAAGCTTAAGTACAGCCAGTTTCTTAATACTCACCCTTGAAAGAGTTAAAAGGAAGGTAAAAACACAGGATTTATACGAATTATCCTCAGCAACTTCAATAAAAAGCCTTATAAAAATTATACTTACTACATTTTTTTAAAAATTTATTACTCACTACATTTTTTTAATGGGCCCTTATATATCCGGTGGGAAATATCCCCACCAAAATCTATTTGTTTTCATTTTTAAAATTAGATTTTTATATTTAATTTAATATTTTATCCTTAACAGTTTAATTTATGCGCTTTTACCAATCTTTTTAAATACATTATTTAACCATTCGTATGTTTTAAACAAATGTTTGCCGCAGATTAACTGGAATAGGTTCTTGCGCCATTAAACTCAGCACTCGCTGGACACTTGTATAACAGTTGAGGAAAATTGCAAATTCCCACTTTTGTAAATTGTACGGAACTCTTAAAAGTTTTGTTATTTAATTGTTGGTACTAAGGTATTGTATAAGAGTCATACCTAAATATCATTTAATACATTTGTTAAGATTGCCCACAGACGGATAGAATGGAAATGAAAGTATCAAACTTTGTGTGACGCTGTTAGACATCTTGACGTTGGAGACCACTGTGGTTTTAATATTCTAGAATCAATTTGAATCCAAACATTCAGCGTCAAGAAAAGTCCTCTTCCAAACCATTTAATGTTGAGACCCGGGCACAAAATCATTTTCTACCTCTTTTCTGCAGGAAGGAGGAGGAGAGAGAGAGGATCCCTTCTTCTTCAACTCCTTTTAGATTATTGTTTCGCTATACTGGGAGGACAATATCTGTTACTACGATGAGCAAATGACTTAACCATTCAAAATACTATGCAGAATGATTTCTTTTATAAATCCCTTTTTATTGACGGCACAGCTTCAGAAGTATCCTTTTATAACGGTCTACAGAACACGTTACTTTGACCAAACATCAATGGGCTTCTGTATATTTTTCATAAACAGAAGTTTGATTTACTTTAAGAATGATTCAAATCCCGCGCTTATCCGGATAGAACAAAGAATCAAATCCTACCAATCTAAATGTATTGAAAGACACAGTTATAAAGGAGGAGAAAACATGTTTTGGGTTGTAATCTCTCTGGAGGATCATATTGACTTACATGAGATCGATCGAGGAACTCTGATTGCAGTAAAATATAGCGATGATGTCCTCTCTCCTCTATATATCGCACTACTTGCTGATGCTGTTGGTGATGAATTCATCCTGATGAATAATAATTTTCAACATTATTGGTTTTGTTGATGTAAACCTTCAAGATCAAGTTTTATAGAAAACAAAATGGCCAGCACAATCTCCAGAACTTAAGCAGATTGATTATTTTTTGAACTACTCCGGCAGACACATATAATTTCTTAATGTGTGTGTATCTTTCTTCGAGATCATCAAATGAGTAGAAAAGTTACTCAATGTATGGGTGTTGCTTCCCATTTCAGTGTTGGACAACTTTATAAAAGGTATTGATAGTCACATTGCCACTTATACATTTTCCATAAGGGTGGAAACATTCTTTATTAAAATCCATTTATTAGATTTTTTCTTACAAAAATCTGATTTTTTTTCAATTAAATAGAGGTTTTTTTTGTAAAGAATGTAATTTTGTAAAACCTTTTTAGTGTTAAAATTATATAAAATTCAATGAATTGCAGCTTACAGTATCCTTCTTCAAAATTTTACCTTTTCATACTCAGTTGTTTTCAAATTAGATACAAAAAAACTGTTTGTACCTAAGCTTTCAGAGACCATTATAATTGCCATCAACAAAACTCAGTTAGTTAAAAGTAATATTGGAGCTTAGCATCATTACTCTGAAACCTCTGATTGAGAAGCGTATCAGCTATATGTCTTAAATAACTGTGGCTCACGTTAAAGCTAAATATCTTAAAGAACTGTGGGTCACGTTAAAGCTAAATGTAATAATAATTATTAATAGTGTATATTGTGTACGCTGAAAAGTTGCATTTATTGAATTTTCATTAATACAGTTAATTCAAGATCGAAATATAATGCATGTATATATCATTTTATTATCTAACGCGTAGGGTAGTTTTTTCTTATATTGTAAATAATGTCATGTTTAGGAATGAAGATAAAACTACAAGAATATCGTGTAGAAATTAGGCATATTTTCTAATGTAACTATAGGTAACTTAGAATGATTACAGAATATCGTTTCGATCTCAATAGTAATGCATTGCACTCTAATATCAGGAAGTAAGGTCATATTGCTTGGTTATTTTCATTACATATTGACGTATTCGAAAAGATATAATCAAAAGCAAAAAACTACATTCAATAAAATTTGTCAAATCGAAAAGTGCGTTATGAAACATTAAACGTTAACAATTTCATTTAATTTATAAATGACCTCAAAAAACTCAATTTAAAACTCAATTGATCTAATTTGCATGAACATACCACAGCAACTTACCTTAAAAAATGCTTTTGTGGAGCCGCTGCCAAGACAGCCATATTTGATTTTTGTTTGCTTGGCCAAATCTTCAGCATTTTCAACAGGATAGATAACTTTTTCTACGGTTAAAAAAGCGGCTAAATTAGCTGTGTAGGATGATATCATAATGAGAGTGAAGAAATACCAGATGCCGGCAATAGTCCTTGTTGACATTGCTCTGGAAAGAAGGATATTGAAATGGGTTTTTCTCGAATTTTGTGCAAAAATTCCTACACTGTATTATTCTGTTTGAAAATTCCACTTAACATTTTTACAAGAGATTTGTTTTTGAAAATAAATTTAATGAATACATGTTAACATATAATATATGTTATTCAACTTAAGAATTAACTTGTTTTCCAATATTATCTGAACTTAAATTAAATATATCCCTCCACTTTCGAATTTTTATGCGATATGTAATGCTCATAAAATGACCAACATGTGTGCGTGTGTCTGAACCGTGACTATATATTTCTAACAATCTTATAGAAAGAAAAAAAATACCTTCGTGCAAATAAAAATTTATATGTTGTTACACAGTACTATTTGTTACAATCATTTGTTCAATCACAGTGTATTTTATGACATAATACTGCAGGGATGGCTTTTTGAACGCGAATCAGATATTTTAACAAAATAATCTTGCAACCACTTTAGTATTAATAACTCTTAACTGACTGTGTGTATAAAGCTGCAGAAGCTTCCTCTAGCGACCATTCAACTTCAGTATGGGCCAAGTGAGGAAGAAATGTGCTCGCTATGAAAAACCGTCCATGTTCTCTTTGTCCTTAATTTTCGTTATATTTATTGTCTTTGTGTTACTTAACCTAAAATAATAAATTTTTCACTAAAGAGACTCCATTGAACATAACCCTTAATCTATCACATTAGGTTTAATCTTTAATGTACAATGCTGAAAAATCTCATATTCCCTCTTTTGTTTCTGTCATAGTATCTTTTGGTGTCACTAGCAATGTTATTGGTAAACTTACATCAATACATAATATTGTAATTCATTTTTTCATTGTATTTATATTTCTTTCTCATATGATATTGTAACTTTGTAAAAATTTTGATTTCTTTGATTCTCGCTATACTTTGTATTTTTATCGTTTACTTTCCTATTTCCTTCACAGGCTTTGATTCGTCAATATGGAAATTAAAACCAATATTTTTACAAGATTTCTTTTCTTTTTTTTTTTCGTAATTTTAACTCAAAATGTTACATGTAATTTTCTTGCATATAAGTCCAAATGTGTGCAGTTTCAAAAAATTTTCCTATTACAAGATATATTTCGTTCTTTCAAGAACATATTTTAAAAGGTGTAAATATTAAAGATGAAATTGAACCAATATTAATTCATCTAAAATTTTTTGCCCTTAATTAAAAAAATTAATTTAAAAATGCTGTTTGACTATTTCTTCAAGAACAATAACAAATATTATTAAGGTACACATGGATTTGTAGAATAAATTCAACTACGAGAAAGTGCTAAAGTAATTTATGTATCTAAGAACAGAAATGAACCAAAAATCTAGTATTCTAAGAAACCCGTTTCGGTCCCTTCAGAAATATATCAGCGGCAAATAAATTTGTACCAACTAATGTTATATACATATTTGGAGAAATATCACACTTTGAAGTAATACGAGAAAACTTTAAGCCAATAACTAAAACTGAAAATATCGAAAATCGAATTCTCATTCTCCCTTCCCATCATTTTATATATCTTGTATAAAAAGAACAGTTCCAAATGCTTGTGATATTTACTACATTATGTTTATAGAATTTTAATACTGGATTAGAAAACTATTCAAATCTCTTGAAGATAAGTAGCGCTTTCATGTGTCTGAAAAATTTATTTTCACTGTTCTTTGAATTGAGTTGCAGCCTTTCATTTCTACCTTTCAGTATAATGTTGTTATTTGTATGTGCAGCGGAGCCTCCTTCTGCAAGTCGCAAAACAACAAAGGACAGGAATAAAAGCCCTAAACAGACTGGCCCGAATAAGGATTCCTTTCGTCTCAGTCGTCTAAGGCATGCACAGCTGATCCGAAGGTGACCCTTTCAAATACACTGCACCCAAGCAACACTCAAGTTCACCATGGGCCTTCCTCCGTCACCAACAGCATGTCACCCGAAGTGGTGACCCAGGAATTGAACAGTAGGTGGCAGCACAGCCTAACGATACTGGTTGATTATACATTCATTCAATGGAGAATAAAGGCCGTATCACACGTACACGTTTCGAGCAATTTTTCGTCCAATTCATGCAATGTTTACTCAGTTGCCATAGCAACGGCTTTCTAACAACTTTTTGCTAGTGAACTCAAAAAGTTGCTCCAAATAAAAGTTGCTTGAAACTCCAGCCAATGGGGTTCTTCGGCCCCCTACGTCATAAACTAGATGGCGGCTTCGATTTCGTCAAACGTATCAAATATGGTGTATAATATTTTAATGGTGTATAATATTTTAATGGTGTATAATATTTTAATGGAGTATAATATTTTAAATGGAATGGTGCTCCATTTTAGTTTACGCCCATCATCAAAAGTGCAAGCAAAATAAAAGAAATAATTTTGGATGTTTGTTTGCCGAAGCAGAAAAATCAGGTACTAATTTTTCAATGTGGTGAAGGAGTGTGGGTGACGTCAGAGCATGTCGTTTTGCTTACGGCAACCCTTCATTCTCAGATAGGACGAAAAATTGATCCAAAAAGTTGCACCAAAAATGTGCGTGTGATACGGCCTTAACTAAGCCATTCTCAATAAATCCCGACTAGTGATTCAAACCGTCAACGGCACACGCGTCGACTAGACCCGCCATCTTAGTACGAGATTGCTCGCAACGTTAACGGAAAAACGTTCCAATGACACTCAAACCTACTGGAGATGTATAACATTTGTAGTAATTGGCTGAAAAAACAACCTTCTCTCTCAGTAATGTTCAGAAAGTCGAAACAGAGAAAACAAATTTCTCCTTTAGGAAAGGGGGTATGCAGCGCTACCTTCTTCTGTAAATCGTAAGCAACAAAGGACAGGAATAAGAGCCCTTAACGACTGGCTCTAATAAATCATTCCTTTCGTCTCAGTCGTCTGAGGCATGCACGGCGTAGCACGTAAGTCGGTAGATCAAATAAACACCTCTTCTAAGGTCATCAGCTTGACACCGAATACGTAACTGAATGTAAGTATCTTTTTCGGTTTGTATAAATGTTTTCAGTTATATAGTTATGTCATATGATTATCATATGAAATTCTACTAATAAAAATTAGGTGAAAATTATTACGTAGTGTTATTCTTATATGCAATTAAAAAAAAAACTTAAAAAAAAGGGTACAATTTAATTGATTACGATAAGTGAAGTGTAATGAATAATGTTATTTGAACCACACAAACTTAAGTAACTGAGCATAAAAGCGGTGAAAGGGACCGATATTCGTTAGTACATGCAAACGTTTATAATAAAGAATTTGGTTTACCTGGGTGCGAGATCTGATCCTTGTTGCATCAAAGAACCAATGGTGAACCATAAGCTATTCATAAGGCTAAAACTGTTCTCTAGCACCTGTTCATCTTGTCTACATGGGTGAGGGTTGTCCCATTCGTAGGGGCTCAAACGACCCACTAAAAAGAGAGTGATACTCACTCCGATATGAGCTCCCATCACGTATATCCAGACTTCCATAGAAAAGGGTGAAAGGAAAGAGAAGAGTGTGGTAACTTTGGTGGTAGGCTTCTTGAAAAGGATACTGATTCCTGTGTTCATGAAAGGCATTGTGAAGTCTACTGCTTCCTCCCTTGACGATGTTATTGTCAAATCAACTATTGCTATATCTGCCACCTAAGAAAATAAATTGATTTCAAATTACTTTTAAAGATATTAGCGAGTGCTTCTTAAGGCTGTTTTTGGCCAATGTTAAAGAATAGGACTCAAATGATGAATATTGTTTCATATATAAAAGAACTCAAACATTAATATTATATATTCTGGCTTCACAATCCTGTAGAAAATCACTTATTTTATCATACTACTCATTTTTATAAGAGTTGACACATTTTTTCTTTAACAAATGCATGAGTTACAATGTCACAAATTTTTATAAAAATTGAAGCAAAAAACAGTAAAACACTAATTATTGAATAAATAATTAGCATTGATTAATAAAATTAATTATTAATAACAAATAACTTATTAAATTTTACGTATTATATACATAGAATTATAATCAATCGAAAAAAAAAAAAGGGGCTTTCGGGGGGTGTCCGGACTCCTAGGACTTCCCCCCCTTGTGTGCGCCACTGCTCACGACAGTAATCTTATCAAACAAAATCATCGAACCAATTTAGTAACATTAATTTCCATGGTATGTCCAAAATAATTTTGTTAAAAAAATGTCATAATGGCTTATCAATGAATCATAATAAATGAGTCACGATAAAAATGCTATAAAAGCAGTACGAATTTTGATAAAACTAAGCTACTTTATACTGAACTAAAAAATGTGCGATTTTTCTTAACGCCTTAAAACTTCTTTGCTATTTAGGTATGGAATAATTTAATTTTCTCGTAAGTTAAGAACTCCTAAAAGTATTTAACGCTCTAATGCAGGGGTGTCAAACTCGTAGCCCGCGGGCCGCATGCAGCCCACAACGAGCATTTTGGCCGCCCGGTCAATATATTGACCCACAATAATATATAATAAAATACCAAATTTTTCCCAAAATAGGAAAGATAATAACAGAGAGGAGATTTCAAGTGTCAGGACTTAAATATTAAACTTTTCTTGTTCTCTTACTGTAAGTCATGGGTGTCAAACTTTTATATATGTTTGTTGTAATGTATTGTTCAAAATAAACCTACGTTTCTATGAATTTTAATTTTCTTTGCAGCTCACCTTAATTTAAACCTGGTTTATCTTACCCAAGTCAGCCTTTGAGTTTGACACCGTTGCTGTTGTGAATGACTGAAGAGCCTTTACATTATGATCTCCCCTTGCTTAAGGCAATAAACTCATCTAGGGACAGAATCACGTTGCATGCGTGGCTAATGCTGGAGTATATAAAACACCCAATGGCGCACACAAACGGGGGCAAGTCCTCGGGTACGGCCCCCCCCCCCAAATCCCTTGATTTTTTTCCGATTGATTATAATCCTATGTATATAATACGTAAAATTTAATTAAGTATTGGTTATTAATTAATGCTAATTAATCATTCAATAATTAACTTTTACTGTTTTTTGTTCCCGAAAATTGTCAAAATAAAAAGAATATGGGGTAGCGTATTGGAGCATGATACGAAAATAGTGGACTTTCGACCCTGAACTCCTTCCCCCTCCTTGAAAAATTCCTGTGTGTGCAACTGAAAACACCCATGCATTATCCACCTCATTGTTTCTCAACATTATCACCTGGCCCAACAAGTAAAATTTTCTGGTCAATTTACATTGAAGGGTGAGTATTAATATGCCAATTTCTAACAAAAGTAACGTATTCAAAAAACGTATACAAGGCAATCCCTGTCATATGTGCGCTATGTGAACATTATTGAAAACGGCGTGTACCCCTTCATAGGAACAGTGTTTTCGGTGGGTGATGCGTTTATCAACAGAATAATTCACCATGTCTTACTGACTGAAACACCAAGGATTGTTTCAAGGATCATTCTGATGAATTTCAAGTGATGTCTCAGCCTCAGAATTCACTTGGATGAATACAATCGAATATTTGTGGGTCCATCTTGAAAACTGAATTCGTGCTGTTACGCTACCTCGCCGCAATGTGCCGGTGTTATAGAACAAATAAGTGCAGGGCACCAGTTACCTCAGATTACCTATCAATACCTTATTGAGTCAATGACTCGTCAGGTGTTGGCTGTTTTAATTGAGAAAGTTGGCCCTATACTTTACATAGAACAGGTGGTCATTATGTAATGGCTCTTCATTGTATATTATTTTGTAACATTGTTAAAACTTGCTTTCTAACGATGAACTTACATCTCCAATAAGTTCACCTATCATCCCGTTCCAGTGACCTGTTTCGTTTTTTATCCCATAGGCTCTGTCTGCCACTTCCTTGATGATATACTTGAAGCCCAGAAGTTTTGCTAAGTGGTCGATCAGATCGATGCAGAAGCCTTCATACCTGGCGTTTCCCGTTAGTTTTTCAGCTGAATCTTTGAGCATGGCATAGGGAGAGTTCTGAAAAAGGAATGATTTGTATTTTAATATTATAGATTTACAAATTATTGTCATAAAACTATTATTTTATTAAAAGTTATTTTTACTGATCACTTAACCCGCGGTTACTCGCTCTTGTTTTTGCTACCGTTGTTACTCAAGGTGTGTAGAGAACACCCCAAACTCTTAACACGTGTATTTAAAAATGAAACAATTTTTAAGTCAATTATCATACATATTTTTGAAGTACAAGATTTTTTTTGTATTAAACAAATAAAATTATTAAATTTATTGCGTACAAATGAGACTAACACGTTAATTTAAACTAAACATACAAAATTTTCATTTTAAAGTACACAATTTTATATTTTTTCACAAACCACAAGTAAAACTTATATACCAGTAATAAGTATACTTTGTAATTAATGATAAGGATAGTAAAAAGAAGAAAAATAATATTTTAATCATTTTTCAAAAATTCAGAGCAGACTGTATTCATATGCTTTAAGCACATATTTTTCTTACATTCAAGACAATAACAAGTAATTTTTACATCTTTTACCCGTGAACAAACAGTGCAACGCCCCTTTTTTTATGGATTAATGCTCTTTTTAATATCTTCTGTGTCAGTAAAGCTTCTTATGAGTGTTTTGTTAAGGTTTGGGAGTTCCGATCTCATATCCCACTGTGGCTGCACAAGAGATCCATTTTAATCTCCTCTAATAATCTTGAACGTCTCATTTTTTTTTCAGGAAGAACCGAATGATAGAAAATAGAAGCATTACTTCCTGCAGTATTAAGTAGATGATAAAATATTCGCAATGCCTAATGGTTACATATTCGCGATATACATCATATATACTGCACATTTCATCAGTGATAACAACATCGCCTATATTATAAGAATTTTCATTTCTCCAAAAGTTTGGTTCCGAAATTACACAGTCATCGAATTCACTTAGTTCATCTTGACAATCTATATTGATACAGTATCTAATAGACGATGAAGTCGCTGTTTCTCACCTTTCCCATTGAGTTTTTGTCATAATTTCTAAAAAAATGCTTTGAAAAATTTTTTTAAAAAATTATATTTTGCAATTATTTTATAGAATTACATTATTTTTATGTTATAATTATTGAAATTTTAAATAAAATATGTATGTATATATTAATGTATTTGAAAAAGAAATGTAAACAGAAAGAGTAAAACGTACTCTTCCACAGATGCTTCGAGTACGAAAATATAACTCAATCACTCACGGGGTGCTCTCATCACCCCAGATAAACTTTTGAAGGTCATTACATTCCAATCGTCCTAGCGAGATTGATTGCATCAGGCCTGAAGGTTCAATGACCTAACATGTGCAGCTACAGAAAAAATCGTGGTTCTGCGCTTTCTTTTTAAAATTCTAGGAGGTTTTTCTTGTTGCTGGGGTGTACAGAACAACCCACGCGAGTGATCGCGGGTTAAATATTTAGTCTCTCATTGGTTGCCATATGATGACTGTCTGAGTATTGAATATGCTAAAAGTCTTTGTAAAATTTTCAGCCCATCTTATAGGAAATAAAAGTTCTATTGAGGGAGTTATTCACATTTGAGATTTTACAATGGATCTTAAATACATCATTTAAATGCTTAACTATAGTAAACATTTAAGTTTGTAGCATTAATATTTTATGTCTTAAATGTTATTGTTTTCCTCAAACGCTTACCTATAGTAAACAAGTGATAAAGGTGATATCCTTAAAGATTAATTAAATTAATTCACCTCTAATTTAAATTAATTACAGGTGAAGGTTGGCTAACCCTAAAACTTTGTTTAAACCTTTAATCTTGGTTCCTAAGGCCGGGAGTTTGTTATTGTACTACTGAGGCTAATATTTCCTACTATTTTGA
>BMAV01021165.1:107733-149741 GCA_019973955.1 Trichonephila inaurata madagascariensis | reverse complement strand
TATATATATATATATATTGTGACGGATCTTTACGCGATCTTCTCACTAATCCTCTTGGGGAATCTTTGGGCTAGCATTCGCGTTTAATTCACAGCCATCCCCCTCAAGAAGAAATCGTAATATTCAGATTATTTCGACTATATAAAGTCAGAGTTTTGTAATTATAGAGAAGGAGCTGAGAAGCTGTTAAAGTCGCCGCGAAGGGGAGATAGAATAAAGTTGATTTTCACAGCTTAATGTTTAAGTACGGTGACTGTATTAAATTAGTGGATTGGGGATTTGTAGTCAACGATAGATTAGGTTAAGTTAAATTGGTTACTTGTGCTTGTTCGCTTAAGGTTTATTGCTTTCTCCCTATCACTCCTAGGACATTCACTGAAATGTTAATCAGTTGTTGATTAGTGTGCTTGAGTAAAATAAATATTGGTTATAATGGAAGTTTCTGGTTCTACTTTTACTTCTCCCACACTGTTAGGTAGGCAAGACGGTGAAGGAGCAACTTCAGACGTAAGTCATTCACAATATATATTAGATCCATAAAGCATTGCTTAACCCTAAATCGCTTGCCTAATTCAGCGACACAGCTTTAGAAATCATAATAGGTCTCCATTTTAGTCCAAAGACTCTTTTGGTATCTACCTTTGTTATGTCTTTTGAACTCCAATTTCTTTCTTCTTTGGCATTGTAGGTTATACAACTTTTTCACTTGGTATCTTATTTTATTTTATTATACTATATATATATATATATATATATACGTACGCTAAAAAGATGGATTCTTACATTTATGAGATTTTATTTGTGAAATTGCTTTCTTGTTTATGAAACTGCTATATTTTTGATACATAAAAATAACTAAATATTAATGTAAGAATCTCACACTAAGGTTTGACTAAAAAAATGACAAATAAAAAAATAAAGGCTGTGAGATTTTTTTAAAATATATTCTCTCGCAAACAGTTTAGAGGTTGTTTTTTTTTATTCCTTTCTTCAAACTGCAAATTCAATTAAATGGATTATAATAAGGACAAGTATCCAAGAAAAATTAAAATAAATTAAATAATTAACAGTTTTAAGTGTATGTACTTAATTTATCAACATAAATCAAAATATCAGAATTTTACCAAAATAGTCGTGCTCGGAGCTTACGAAATGATATTTCTTTGAAAACTAAATATTTTCATTTAGCGAAGCGATGTTCGACAGATAGACAAGAATTAACGGGACAAATAGGACCCTCTCCTACGACAAGCTCTGCAAACATTCTCCCCAAACCTACATGTGTACTGTTTATCTTATTTCAGTCTTACCCCATTGCTTGGGGACATTTCTCCTTCCAAGGAATTCAAGGTAAGCGATCGTAAATTGTAGCCATGCTGTCAGCTTAAATTTAAATCGGAGGTCGAAATCCACAGTCCAGTCAAAATTAGCTAGACCCGTGTTGTTCCCGGGAATTCTTGGGAACGAAGTATCATTCCAGGGAATGCAAAAGGTATGCAAATCTTATGATTTCCTGGGAAAGAATCCCTAGTGCTGGCAGTCGGAATCCAGTCAGTCTTCTCCCTATGGTGCCCCGGTTCTTCGGATCTATGGAATCTTCTCTTTTTCCCTTGTCATGAAACCTATTTCGATCTTTGGCTTAATGGAGCTGGTGTAATGTAGATATACCATTAGGGATTAGAAACAAAAAAAAATAAGGCTTTGTGATTCTGCATTACTACCCACGCACTGTTTTAAAATGCCATTGAGATACATATTTAAAAATTCAAAATCATCTGGATAAAAAGATATCGGAATGTTTAAGCAATGCTTCACAATACCTGATTTCATTTACTTTCTCAGAAAAACTCTTCAAAGTGGGGATTTTAACTCTAATAATCATGACAAAAACTTGAAACTAGATATTTTACATTTTACTGAAATGCTTCTAGGTGTGTGAATTTTCCGGAGCTACAATGAGAGAGATGACACTGTACGTTCTAAGCAATAAGTGCCCGAATGAATTATTTCCGTGGTAGTAAAAAATATTAATAAAATATGTAAATGCGAAGGACTGCTGATCTATTTTTAGCTGAGAAGTAAACAGAAAAAAAATATGATCACATTTTTAAAATTTAAAACAAGTTCAGAAATCGAGTATATTGCATAAGAAACTATTTCTTGTTGCATTAAGTTCTTTACTTATTTATTTAATCGTCTAACGGCATTTTGAAAATGAAGCCCATGCATTAATTTGTGTTTACTTATCTGCTTGTGGAATAACCACCCCTCTTCATAAAAACATAAATTAAGCTTTCGCGGTTTTAAATGTACATATGAAAATAAATAATCCTTACAAATGAAATCGATTACTTTCAATTTTATGGAGTGTTTATATAAACAGTTAGTTCCGTTCTTGAGAATGTGCTCCATGTTGAATGTTAGTGTAATGTTTCCTTCCTTCGCCAGGAGGCGCACTGTGCTTCCCTCCGGTAAGAATGTGTTCTTTTTGTGTATAATAGAGAGTTTCTCGGCACCGGCGCGTTAGGTCGGTGGCCATTTTGAAATATTACCCGTGTGGGTCCTTTGATTTTAAAAATTTTCATGTTCATAGTAAATAACTGTGCTGTCCTCAAGAATATGTCTGTTGGTGAAACTACAACAACATTACACCTTTTGCCACAACGTATCACAATTTGTTTTCAAGAGTATTGCAAAGGCTGGGTAGAAGATAATTCTAGAATTCAAGCGAACATACACTGGTTATATTATCTACCTTATTATAAAATATTCCATGAAATTATTTTTTTCCTGTATCAAAATTTACTGAAGTTAATAAAGTTATTGATTTTTTCCCCATTATAAAATATGTAGGGTTTCAAAAAGTAAGGTAACAGGAGCTCCGACGGGAGCGCAAATTACCCGTATGAATAAAAATCCCTTGGAAAATAACGAAGACGATCACAGCATTCAAACGGTGCCAGTAGATGGAGCTGGTTCTGCAATAACATTAGATTTCAGTTAAAAGATGACTGCGTTGCGGGAAACATGGTGCGCGATTGAAGTAAGAAGTGTGATACGATTTTTGAGTTTAAAGAAAGATTCTCCAGTTGAAATTCATCGGCTACTCGTTGAAGTGCACAGTGCAAGTGTTATGTCACGTGGTTTTGGAGCACAGAATTTAACAAAGGCAGAACAGATGTGCGTGATGAAGAAAGAGTATTTTCGGTGGGAGGAGGACCACCCTCCTTAAATTCCCGTCCTCGCACCAAGTGATTTACAACTCTTCGGATCTTTAGAGAAACACATACGAGGTTATCATTTCAGTTCCTATGCTGAGGTGCAGCAAGCCGTCTTGACGTGGTTACACAGCCTGGACACTGATTTCTACAATGCTGGTTTCGAAGGTTTGGTGAAACGATGGAACAAATGCCTTGATAAGTATGGTGACTATAGAGAAAAGTAATGCGCAGGAACGTCTTGAGGCATGGGCCAACTGGGCCCTGGCCTTGAACCTCGTCCTCGGTGGGGGTCTCATTTCGTTCTCGACTTTGTTTTAATAAGATCATGATCCGAATAATTTTAATGGCCAAATATTATTCCCGTATATATTTCCCGAAAAACGGGAATTTCAAACTGCATGTCAATTGGTGAAAATGGTAACCCTGTATTATTATGTGATGACCGTTGTCCATGTCTAATACCATAAACAATCATTCAACTTATTTTGAAGAAATGCGGTAATCGGTCGAGCAGATTTGTGCCTAGGTTTTTCAGATCGTGAGTCGTGTACATTTATTTGTTTCAAATTACGTTTTGAACGAGTATTTGACAATGCATGCTATATACTGTCTACTTTTAAGGATCTTGGGTAGGGCCTACTTTTGCATAAAGGCCCAGGGCCTCAAAAAATCTTAAGATTTCTCTGGGCCCAAAGCCTCAAAGAGTTTTAAGGCGTCCCTGATTATACGTGCGTGTGCTTTCCTACATTGCATATAGATTTTCTATTTCCTGAATAAACGTTTACTCTGAATGGGTTTGTGTTACCTTACTTTTTGAAAACTCTACGTAGCAATTGATCGGTCAATAGATAATGATTATCTTAAAGATAATTGGTTTGTTATAGATTGACGGAACGAAAAGAAATCATCATTCAAATGTCAAAGAAATGAGAAAATTTTTACCACATAGGTTGTTACGATGAGCGTTTTGTTTTGCAGTAAAAGGGTGTCGTATTCATTGGACATGTTTTTCGTAATGTTGATTCCTTTGCCAGGAGCCCAAACACCGATCTAAAGGAAGAGGAAAGTGTGTACATAATTCAGTTAAACACAATTATTAAAACATAAATTCTCAAAGTTGCATTACATAATCTCTCCTTTATATATCTTTGCCTTAAAAAACCTTAATATAAAGAGTTTACATTGAAAGTTATTAAAAAAGCATTAGATAAAATTTTGAAGGAACCTTAACCAGTTTTAGAGCTCTTTTTTAGATATAAAACGTGTAAATGTCTCCTCATTAAAATAAATTCGTAGGTTTCTAGCACATATATCTTTTTTTATTATATTACGTTCTTAAAATTCAAAAGCTTTAAATAAATGTTTATTTTTTAAATTTTAATATGTGAAGTTAAAAGTCTACATTTGACTTTGATAAAGTATGAGGCTTTAAAATATGAAAAATATATACTGGGTTTAAATATAAATAAGTATAATTATATAAAAGAAGTATAACAAAGAGTATATATTAAGTTATAATAAAGTATTTATAAAAATAATTCTCTGCTATCTCTCTTCCTGAAAAGTATTACTACTTAAGATCTTTTTAAAACCTTAGGTGAAGACAACCATAAAACTTCAGTTAGGTTGATGCGCATGTTGTTAATAATTTCAGCATGATTGCAATTCGGAGTAATTTAATTTCATAAGCAATGATTCTGAAAAAGATAAACAATATATATATTTTAAATAGCACAGTACAATAACTTTTAAGACCTACTTGCTTCTTAGAATACATCAGAAAAATAATGACTTTACGATTTTTATACATGCAGCTAAAACTTCGCTAACCCATTGGTTACTCACCAATGATTGCATTTCTTGTAGAAACAGTTCAATGAAAAATGTGAACTTTAGCTAAGCAAATGAATGTCCTTTTATGTAAAAGAAAGAATCCAAATGGAAATGAGGATTAAGAATGTAGAATGAATTATAGTTCAGAGGTCGGCAACCTATGGCACGCGTGCCACTTGTGGCACGCAGTACAATTCTCAGAGACACTCTGCACTACTATACAGAAATGTCAATTTTTGAGTGGATGGAAGTTGATAAATTTGTAATGAACCTCTCTCTCTTATTTGACAATCATCTTCAGAATTATGGACATTTACAGAATTACGAAAAAAATCTTAAAGATAACTTCAAAGATATATTTACAGCTATTTCGTAAGTTATTGATTGTCATTGCTTAAGAGATTTAATTGTGCTTGAGGAGAAAAAATTGCATGTGTACTTTGCTTTCCGCTTTTCATTTTGACATATCTATGTAAAAAATCTTTTCTCATATGAAAATATTTCAAATCCGCAAAGAAATTGTTTAACAACTGAATGATCAGAATGGTGTCAAAGTGAAAGTCACAAATTATACCTCTGATTTTGCGATATGAAAGTAGAGCGGTGCAAGCACTAGGTTTGCATTAAAATTTTTATTTATCTTTTTATTTAACTATAATGAAGGGAAATACTTTTTACGTTGTCTGTTTCTTATTTTAATAAATATGTTTAAAAATACATAATATATGTACAGTTTTAATTTTTTTAAACTTTTGTTGAAGAAATAGTTATAGTTTGTGCTGCGTTTATTTTTATGTTAAGAAATATCTTAAATGATGCAAAATTAATATATAAGACTGTAAATCTCTCTCTCTCTCTGTGTTTTTGACCTCTATTCTCTAACTCTGTAAACATTATTCCGGAACTCAGATTGCTTAAAAACTGTCCTACTGTGTGGCACGCCACAGCTAAAAGGCTGCTGACCTCTGCAAAAGTTAGTAAATTAGTTATTGTGTGTTGCGCTGCTTTAAATAAGGAATAATTCTTAATGAATAAAATCAAAAATACGAAATTACTGATTAATCTTTTCCTTTCACATGTTTCTACTATAGCCATAAAATTAATTTTTCCTGTAAATAACTATAAATGAATATAGAAGTTTTGTTGTTTAGATATTAATTGAGTTTAACTTTAATATTTGAAGAATTAATATAATTCTCAGACTTCAAAAACTCGGTTTGTTGCTGTTATTGATAGTTTCACAGTTAAAGGAATTATTTCAGAAATTAATGTTTGAAATATTTAAAGATGTCTTTCTTCTTTAAAGCGAGTGAATGTCTGTGAGTTTTTCAATTCTGGAGTTTTAATTCTCAATTCTATTTTTAGAAAACTACAATGGATTCCAATATGCTTTGTGATTTATTGTATCTCTCGTTTAATGAACTGTTTTATTTTCTTGAGATATTATAAAATATTTTTTAAGTTCTTCAGAAAAATCACTCAAATATAGACAAAAACAATACCTTGTTCATTATAAAAATGAAATCTATAACAATTTTAAGCTTCAATTTATGATTTTAAATTAGTTTTAGCACATAATGAAAAAAAATTAGAATTTACTAATTTTTTTTTTTTTTTTTTTTTTGGAAAAAAAAAGAATTGTTAAAAATTATTATTTCAGCCACTTGTTCAACAAATTTTAAAATTTGCTGAAGGGAACTTTGAAGGCTTTTCTTTTTCATATATTTCGGTGAATAACTCAGCCTTCAATTAAAAAAAAAGAATATTAAAACCTTATAAATGCTTTTTGATGAACCACAATACCAATAAAAATTAATACTTAGCCAACGTTATATTTAAATTATTTAAACTTCACAAGGATCACAATTTAAGTTAAATTTTACCAATTTTTTAAACTTCAAAAAGCTGCTAGAGAAAAATGTAATGAACTTTTATCAGTAAAACTATTACTAAAATAAACTAAATGCATTTATCTAGAGAGTGTAGTAAAATGTTAATGTTTTATTAAAATGAAAAAAATTTTTAGAGCTGATCGACTTACATTGTCAGAAATGTGACATATTTAAGAGACTATTATTTAAATAAGAGGCCATAACTCAAAAAATATTCATATGGTAAGAACAGCCCATCCTCTAGAAAGTAATATGAATACAAGGTTAAAAAGTTTCATAAAAATACATTATTAATGCTTTAAGTTATGAGCTATTTTTTTTAAAATAGAAAGCAGAAATGTCCATTTATTATTACTTAAAATAACACTCTACAACTTTTGAGGTATTTTTTCCAAATGAAAAATTTCATCCAAATTAAAAAAAAAAAGAACATTGAAGTAAATTTCATGATATCTGAAAAAGAAAATGTATTATTTGAAACATTACCAACCTTCTCTAAACCGTCTTTTGTTAAATAGATCAGATCCAGTACAAATTCGGATCTGAAACCTTGTTCATCAAATTTGACCTTTCCCGTAAGGCCTTGGATACTACTCTGAAAGAAGCAACAGTATAAATAAATAAAAAGTAATTATAGAGAGTTATTACAGACTAATTTCATGAGAGTTTTATTTATATAAAAAACCAACAGCAAACTCCCGATTATAAATACCTTTGAAATAAAATTCAGCAATCAGCTTGATTTTAAAATTCCGTGTCAATGATTTAAAATAAGTTTTAATATAGTATATAACATTACAGGTAAGGGAAAAAAAAACTTTTAAAAAATGAAAGAAATAGAAACGAAAACAGTTTTGTATTAAATGTTCATTATTCAAAAGAATTTTCTTTTCTTTTATATCTCCTTAATACGGTATTATGTCCATTGCAATACTCCTTTTTTAATTTCAGTAATTTTGTAGAACGCTAAAATACATTTTTCTTAAATTAAGGAATTCGATTAATTTATGAAACTGTAGAATTTTCGTTAGAGTTATGGCTCCTTTCTTAAAATAAACTGGGCCAAAGTTTATTTTCTTCAAATTAATAAGTGTATTGTCAAAATATTTCTAATTTAATTACAAAGAAATGAAATTATTTGACTCTACATGAGTTCTGTTTGTATATAAGGTGTGACTTAAGTTTTATATTGCATAGAACTCTATCTCGTTTATTGTATCACGTCATTTAGTGTCGGATGCAGTGGTGTAACGTATACCTCCGCAATCCCAGCATTGCGGGGGGGGGGGGGGAGGATTCTAGGAGGTCCTAAGCCTGATGTCAAGGTTTTACAATTCTTTATAAGATCAGGGGCTTGGAACCCAATACCTGACTCTGCTGGGAGGCCTTAATATTCTCCGTTACGCCACTGGTCGAGTGAGAAATTAAACGATTACAAAATATCTTGCTTATTTAATTGTCCCAAATTATTCCTGTTTTTTTTAACTCAAACGATAGGTTTATTTCTTTTTGGATTCATACAGTATCTACCTAATCGAGAGTTTTCTGTTATTAAAATTGCAAAAAAGTCAATTACGAAAAAAATTTAGTTTCTATTAACAGCATGCGGGGACCACAAGCACGAAACAGCTTTGCCTATCTACCGTTTCTAGCTATACACATGCAGGCTGGGAATCTACCATGATACATTCAAACATAACATAACAAACAGTAAAATTGTAATGCAGGTTTCCGCTAGAATTGATTGCGCTTTTAAAGTTGTTTTGAAATATTTATTCAGTACCTAAGCAAAATGAAAACGAATTGCGAAATCAACATGTCTGTTCTTGTTGTGAAAGTCTAGATCTACTGCTTAAAGTGATTTTAAAAGTAATGAAATTTGCAACAACACATCGTTACTTTCGTTTTTTTAAGAATGAATTTGCGAATTTTAAATGTGCATTCCAAATCAAACCGAGTGAATAAATAGCAAAAGCCATTTGAAAAAAGTTATTCTTACATATAAACAAACATGTTTTTCTGTTGAAGAGTAATATTCGTAAGTCCATTTGCTTAAGTGTATTATCTTTTAAAATTCGTATATCTTTTACACAAGTTGTAAAAGAGAAAAATAATGCACATTTTCTCACTTTGGCCGAAATTGGACTTACGATGACCGATTTCAAAGAATATTTTTTTTAACATTTAGGTTAATATCTTTTTTTACAATTGGGGTTGACATTTTTTTTTCTAGAATTGCTTTGAAAATGCGCTTCAAAATCAATCCTAAAATTCAAAATTCAGAAAAAGATTTTGCAAAATTCTGGGATATTTCTATAATGCCTTAAATGCTACTCTTTTATTCATATATATAAGACATATTCATAAAAAGCACTAAATAGGAAAACAAAAACATTTAACAATCTAAAAATATTTCAAAAATCTATATCGTTTTGACAAAAACAAAAAAAAAGGACTTTTCAATTGGAATATTTTTTAGCTCTTGCATTAATTGAATCTTGGTTGCACTGGAATCCGTTGTTATGTTGCATTTTTTAAATAAGCATTTCGTTTTTGTAGAATCTTCACCAAAAAATCGTTGCAGGTAAGATTTTTGTTTCATAAAAAATATTGGTTAAATAATATTTCTGTTTTGTAAAGTGTAAAAAGTATATATATAGTTTTCTTTACTGGACTTTACTTTCTCGTCTGAAATTCTCCTTAAGAAATTGAATAAATATAGTAATAAATATTAATTTTCTATTTTTTGGCGAAAAGCACTGGTTTCTCATAATTAAGAATATATTTTGCTTGTCCACCATATTTTTTTCAGAAACTTTTTTTTTTGCTATCAGATATTTTTTAAATACTTATTACCTTTGCAATACAAAATGAAGACTCGATTTAAATTGAACAGCTGTTAAGAAACTTTAATGAATTTTTGTAATTTTTTTACTTAATTCCTAAATAGCAGACATGTAAACACAAAACACCTCCCTCTCAGCGTCTGTAACATGAGCTGTTTATTTTTAAGTTAGTTGTTTAATCTTAATCTGAAGTAAAAAAATCATTAATTTAGCTTTGCTGAAAATAAAATTTTATCTTATATGAATGCGGTTGATTTTAAATTTAGTTCTTTGTAATTTAGGTAATTACAGAAAACTCTCATGTGCTCATTATTTATACATTTTATTTTGATACGTTATTCATCAAAATTGTTTAAGTAATGACTTAATGTGTTAATGTTCTAAAATTAGCTCGTATTGTTTAATCAAGTGCTTTTGATAACTAGTACTAAAATGATTTCTGAAAATCCTCTAAACCAAGTGTAATATAATCCCAACATTTTCTCTTCCTTAGCTCATATAGAGAATGTAAGCTTATTATTACACATTATCAGCGCGATTAAAATAAATTTTGTGAGACAAACGTATTATATGAATCATGGCGAATTTGCACACGTTTTTTTTACTCTTTTCAGTTCTTATAGGATATCAATTTTTGCATCATTAAATCAATAAAATTTATCATAAGTCATTAGAAAACAATAAATAGTTTATTCATATTACATATGAAAATATGAATACTTTATTTTGATATTTTATGTTATTTTTATTCGTTTTAAAACTGAAAAATTTGCTCAAAAAATAAATTTATTATAAATTTTTATATTCTATAAAAATAAGATAGAAAAAAATTAAGTATATATTGTAGTTAGTAAGAGACTTACAAAAGTTTGAAACAAGATTTTTAAAAATATAAGTAATGTGTTGTTTCATTTACGAAATAAATATTTATTGACATAATCTTCTGGGAATAAGCTATTGTAAGTGGAAGAATGTCCTCAAATTCTTAAAAAATGAAATTTGCTCCAAAATCATATATATAACCACCGGAGAATCGTAATTTCTTGTCATTTCCTTTAATTTTTAACAGAAATAGAATATTGCTGATTCAGGATTACTATTAACAGTTTAAAATTTTCAAAAAATGTATTATTGTGTTTATTTTTACATTTTTTTCTTCTGTAATAAATTTTTTTCAAATTGAATAAAAAGGACATTGCTGCATGAAATAATTATTCGAGGTCTATGAACTAACAAGCTACGATTCATACAAAGTAATATCATCCTGCTTCGGGAAAATTCATAAAGACTTCTATATTTTAAAAATAAAGTTTTAATGGGAGAGCAAATCAGGAGAATGTTTATAACAGTATTTTGTTATTTTGTATTTTAAACTTATTAAAGATTATGGAAACCAGTGTATTTTTCTGTGTTTCAAATGCACTATCCAAGAATCAAAATAAAAGAAGAAAACGAAAAAAATTATTTGCTATCATACGAGGTCTGACACAAAAACGATAAGACTGGGCCTGTATCTTTGCAGCCTCGAGTAAGAAGATAAGGAAAAAGGGAGAGTTACAAAGTATTACCTTATTGTAGTATTATAAATCGATGTTAATTCATCACGATAATTAAAAGATAACATTTACTGTTATTTTGTTGGAAAATGTTAGAGTAAGCTATAAATCAATACTTAGTTTTGCCAGAAATCATTGCTACACTTGCCGAAATTCAATTTAAAACATCAAATAAGTGTAAATGTAACTTTTTGTTAATATAAGGGTTGTCCAAATGAAAAGTGGAAAAGTTCAATAAAAAGAATGATTGTATTGGAAATCAAAAGAAATCGTTCTGGGGGTTGTAACACGGGTCCCATCGTTTCGGTAGCAGGTCTATGCCTTCACTCTAGAAAGAACGTGGTTGATTCTTGAGGAAGTCCTGTCCAGCTTCCTTCAGTTCATCATCCAAATAGAAAGGCAATACTGTGTTAAGCGGCCTAAGGGCCTAGAAGTCGCAGGGTGAAAAATACAGACTGTACGGTGGATGTTCCAACATTTTCCAATAGATTTTTTTAAAGTGGTTTTGGTTACACGGGAGACGTGTGGACGAACATTGTTATGGAGGTCCTATATTGTTTGCTGCCCTTCTCGAAAACTTATATACCAAGTATTCCAAGACGTTCGATCTAATCAGTACTTGCCATAGACTGCCACTATTCTTCGGTAGTTTTCCGCATTAAACTCACCACCTGCAATCATGAACCGTACAGCCACACGTTGTTCTGATCTGGAAGCGTCCTTATATGACACGAATTTACATTAGATTAATTTCCTCTGCCACTAACAGGTTTTATTGTTAAACATCGTATAGGGTCCTACCATCTTTCGTGTCCCTGATTGGTGACTCTTCTATAGCTTCACTCATTCTGACGCAATCGCACATGTCCACTCTTCATTTGGGCAACCCTTATACAAAATGTAAAAAATGACGAAATAATTTTAATCATCAAAGAAAAGTTTCAAACTCTGACTGCACTGAACTGTAAATCAGTTTAACAAAAAGTATCTTAAATAGTAGTTTAACCCATTTTCTCAGTTGTTAACCTAAGGTGCAGTTCGGGTGCAATCTTTTTTATTTTGTGTTTGACCTTGTATACCACTAAATGCATTATCAAAAAGACATGCAGAAAAAATCAGTTGTCAAATTGTCATAGATCTCAGAGTCTTAAAACTTCTTTTGATTGTTAGCAATAATAAATCAAAAGAACCACAAAACACGAAAACGAAGAAAAAGAACGGTAAAAAAAAAGAAGAAAATTCAGCACATATAAAAACAAATGCTCCCATTTTTTCGTCTTAGGAAAATAAAAATTGCGACCAAAATGAGAGAATGATTTGATAAATATATGATCTAGATTTGAATAAGTTATGGTTAAATCTTTTTATTTAATACTGAAAAGTACTCGAACTAGACATGCTAAATAATAGAAGCATAACGAATGTTCTTTTTTCAAATGGCCTGTAATTTTTTTTCTTGAAATGCCAGTGTAGTGTTTGATTCAAATACAAATAATTTGTTTAGTTAATTATTCAATTGAATAAAATGAACTGAGCTTAAAATGTTGTATTAGAAGCTTATATAGTATTTTTGGTTCAGTAAATCACACTAAAATGATATAAAAGTATTTAATACAGCTTAAAGAAAAATTATTTTACGACTTCTTTTTCCCCCAGGCTATAATTTTTTCTAAATATTATATTTCAAAATCCAATTATAGTTCATCACATGGATGATCTTTCATATTATCTTGAACAAAATTTTTAATCCCTGTTAAGAGTAACCACTAAGTATCAAAATTTCTACATACAAATTCGCAAAAAATATTGCCGAAAATACCTTCACCTGAAAGCATTAAGAAATAAGTATTACTCCATAACTAAATGTATACCATTGGAAGTTGACTTTTTTGTTATAAAATTGAGAATGTCTGTTAAATAATAAAGTTTTAAAAATAAATAAACGTAGCATAAAAAGGACTTAGAATGTTTAAAACAATCTAAAACAGCTTAGTGTTTTTATACTGTAGTTTTAAACTATTTTTAGAATTTAATTTAGAATGAATGATCCAAAACTTTATATAAATAGACTTTCAATCCAACTCATGTTTTGAAACATTTTTACATTATTTTCAACAATAATTAATTTTTATTAATTATTTTATTCTGTCTACTTATATTTTCAAAAGTTTTTGAAAACCATTGCATGTTAATAAATCTTATATAGTTTTAGAATGAAACCAAGGAAAAATATGATACTTTTAACTTATGCTAACCAATTGAAAGACAATACAAGGTTTTTTCAAAAGGCCTTGCTGGAGGAACAATAAATATTAAGAAATTTTATCTATATTTAAGCAATTTGTATTATTTGTTATCTGAGAATAGATTAAAACACCTGCCTCTTTAATCCTAGGGCCGTTACGAACGCACTAAGGGTTATACATCTCGAACTATCCCTTAACATTATGGATGTGCTGCACGCATCCATCTGGATTTTGCACTGTTTCAAACGTTACAAATGCGTGTATCGCGTTCTAAAGTTGTCGTTTATTTTACTAATAGATGGCAGCACCGGATTCACTGATAGAAATTCGAATACTTTATTTTATGAGAATTAGTACTTCCTTTTTATTTGTGAAACAGCTTCAGTCTCAGACTTCCGAAAGAGAAAGGCGAGTGAGATGTCAAGTAATGCCAAATGTAATTATTCTGATATTTTGATGATAAAAAGTGATGGTAGTGACAATTAATCATTTTTTAATACAAATTCAGTAAGTGAGGATGTGTCAGATAATTTGGATGGTGCAAGAATATGTATAAAATTGTCTTTTGTTCCTGAGAATATCTCAGCCACTCCACCACGATTTCATTTCATAGGAACTAAACTCACTATTCTAAAAGAAAAAAAAGAAAAAAAATTCTTCCATCACTTACACACACACAATACACGTTTTAAAAAAAACCACGCCTTGGAGGCAATGATAAAACCCAACGCTGGGGGAAGATCCTAACAGGAAAACTCAACGGCCGGCGTAAGGGTTGGATATATAGTTTGAAAGCATCATAACACCTTCCACATTACCGCGATGTATAGGGTACAGAAGCATACAATTCAGTGGTATTGCACATTTTGAAAGTTTTTTCATAATCCTAAAAAAATTTAATCTCACAATCACTTTTAAGTGAAAAAACTTTAGTAAGACCCACAAAAAATCAGTAAAAAAATATTTTTTTTTCATAATATGGGTTAGTGTATGTGTAATGTAACTTGTAAAATGTATCAAATATTTCTAAAAATGTACAAATGTTGCCAGTGAATTTTCTTCTGTTGCTTTTGTGGTGCTTTTCCCCCCGTAACAAGATAAACAACAATATATATATATATATATATATATATATATATATATATATAACTGAATTTTATCCTGCACCTTTTCAGAACATTATATGTTCAAAATTAGAGTAATGACTGTAAATTAAGAAAGTTTTATTGTTCAGAAAATTTCTTATATTCCTTTTAAAGGATAATGATTAGTACAAATTAAAAAATGATATAAAAAGAACCAAGTGATTAGGATAAATAACAAATGAGTGTATAATGCCAGTCATACTATCTCAATCGCATGCATATTTTGAATATTATCATTGCAATTACTATTTTTTCATTTAAACAGGAATTATACCTCGTCATGATGATGGCAAATTTGAAAAATTTGAAAACATTGATCAACAAATGTTTATGACTTTATGATATATATATGACAGTAGAAAACTTTTATAAAATTTCCTCATATGTGCAAGACTTTTTGAGCTACCCTTGTATTTCTAAAATAAAAAAATCTATAAGTAATTATTAATAAGTTTGTTAGAATATTCTGTTTTTTTCTGATATAGATAGAGCCAAAAATTAGTAATTAAAATAAATTATTCCCCAAATAATCTATCTGAATCTGATAGTTTATAACATGATGAAGCCTCTTGTGCTAGTAAAAAATTAATTCATATATTCCTTATGGATAGGATAAAACAAAACTTTTATACTTGGGGTTATAAATGATAATTTTTTAATAGAGAGAGTTTTTTATGTACTTTGCTATAAAAGCAAGTATCTTGCTTAAGATAGGTCTCTGTTGATCACATGAAATAGCATTAAGTATCTGTATTTATAAGACCCCTTATTATTTCATTCCACATAAATCTATTAAATGCATAATAATAATAAAGTTTTAATAATTTTCCTTATATTGATTAAAAACTCATTCGATTTCTAATCCGACATTAACTACTTACCTTCATATTAAATAATCTATTAATTGATGAAATATATCATTTTCTGATGTCTAACAGGGCATACATCGGTTCTGTGGAGGATATCTTTTGTGTAGTGAAATAATCCCGAAAAAAATATAGAAAAGTAAGGAACTGACTATGAAAGCAAAGACTAGCATTTAAGGCATTTTTGGTCTAGTGTACTTAAAGGAAAAGGGATTAGAATTGGGCGGATTGATTTCATTTGAACTCACATTGGCTGCAGTGACATTAGCGAGACATCTGCAGGAAGGTACGGCCCGTCTATTTAGACTAGCCCGATTGTTTGCCTGCAATGCGAATATAGGAAATGAACTGGCACTCTGGAATGGGTGTACAAGTTTCATTGCATTTCAATTCAAACTGAACACACAAAACAAGCAAGACAATGTTAATCAAGACACTGAGCAGAATCTTGGGAAAGAACGAAACAAACAGAAACAAAAAACACCACAATCATTTTCAATTCAATGGTATTGTGAGAAGTTCAAAGATTCGTGCGCGACAAGCTGTTAATGTAAAGCCATAGGTAATACTTAGTGGATCCTAAGTCTCTACATATAGGCACATCACAAGAGGATCTATGTACACATGCAGTATAGGTAAAAGGACAGAAAGGTGAATGTTATGAGACGTATTTATACAGCAACTCGATCCAGTGTTTCTAAAAGAAGAAAATTATCAGATGAGTGTAAGAACAGTCTATGCTTTCGTTTTGCATTGTGGAAAAATTCAAAAATAAAAATATATCACAATTTTTACAACAAATTGCGATATCGTTTTAATATTTTTCTGTTAGTTGTTGGTAAAAGTTTAAATAATTCGATACCAAGAAACTATTAACTTTCAGAGATTTTGTTACCCTGGCGTCATAACTTGTATATTCAGTAGTTATTTTACCATCAAAAAAGTCATTTTTTTTGAGTATTTCTAATAATTCTATTGTTAACGATTTTAATTCATCCTCTGAGAATATTGCTTTGGGAAAAAGTTAGATATCTAAACTATGATTTATTTAATTTTTTGACTTATTGCACGAAATGAAAGTTCATTTTCACAAAAATACATTACTGAAATTAAGATACATTGTAAAATCAAAATAAAATTACAGTGCACAAAAATTAAATTTAGCTGATTTTTTTTATTCCTTATATATATTAACATGTTTACAAAAATTCCTTTTTTGAACCCAAATTTTATATTGTTGAGAGTGAAATTTCTCATGGTACTATAATACTTTGACTAAACAAAACAGAGAAAAAAAGCATTAGTTGAAAAATCACTAAAAACATAAAACTATGCGATATTTTTAAAATTAAACTGACATTATTTGTGTTAAATAAA
Source organism: Trichonephila inaurata madagascariensis (assembly GCA_019973955.1). NCBI lineage: Eukaryota > Metazoa > Arthropoda > Arachnida > Araneae > Nephilidae > Trichonephila > Trichonephila inaurata. Next base: position 132,759 of record BMAV01021165.1, on the reverse strand, counting down.
CAAAATGCTATGCTTGTATAGCTTTTAAAGATAAATTTGGGGAACATAGGTAGATATTTATTATTATTTTATTTTTAACTGTAAATATATAATTTAATAATACTTTTAATGACTTTTGTTAGGTATCTGATTTTTATTTAGTAGGTATTTCTTCAAATTTTTATTCCATTTTACACGAAAAATCAATTTTTTTAGTTGAAAGAAGGGGAAAAACATGAGAAAAAAACTTTTTTCTTATTGAGTATTAAAGGAAATCAATGAATAATTAATGAGCTGAGTATTCAATGAATTGATATACAGACTCATGTTTTTTATTGAAAATATTGTCATTAAAGTATTATAAGGTCATTAAATTTTAAGTGTGTAATCTGAAAAGGGTAACTGAAAACATATTGAAATGTTTACATGATTATAGTCATAATGGCTTTTGAAGCACTAAAATTCAGAATCTTTAATACTTACCTTAAATAGTGCAGAAACCCTTAATTAGAAGAAAAACTGCCCCTTTAAAAGGTTCTTATTTATTGTAAAGAAAATTATGTTTTTAATTAAAAAGCGTTATTTTTAATCAGCCCTTCAAATATTGTGTAAAAAATATTGTGTATGAGACAATGAAAAAAATTAAATTCCTAAAACTGTAAAAGTTTTATTTTTTAAAGTAAACCTGTATTCGTATACAAAACGCGATAAGAAAACTTGTTCTATTTGAGATTTAAGAAAATTTCAAATGTATTTAATTAGTGCTTCCCAAACTTTCAATATGTGTGACCCAAATTTCAATCCTAATTTTCATGGCGCCCCCTTCCTTACAATTACAATGTATTGAATTTTATAATAACGTACTTAAGATGCTAAAACTACAATACGACTTTAATTATAAACTGTATAAATTGTCAAGATAAGTACTAAAGTTTGAATATAATTTTTTATAAGCCCATGGGTCAGTAGTATTTATTAAACTCGTTCTTAACTTAGTATTGCTAAAGTATCAAATACATTGTGTGTGTGTGCAATACTGATACATTTATAAGTATATTATATCGTTGTAAATGCGTATTTTTTATTATCTTAGAATGTATTTCGTTTGAATGTATTTAGAATACATCATCAGTAAATTAATAATTTTTTTATATACGTCAATAAATTAATAATTTTTTTAAATGTTTTATTTTCGACTATTCGATATGCTCGATTCCCCCTGGTAGGATTTACACGCCCCATAGTTTGAGAAACGCTGGCCTGATAAATCCTAGAGTAGGAAACATTTGCTTATTCTAACTATAGAGGAGTAGAAGATAATTTCATATACATGCATACATATATATTAAAAAGGAGTAGACGTTTTACAAATTTTGACATATAATCCATCAAAACCATTATTCCTGACTCAAAATTCAACAATATTCATTACATACTTTTAAAAAGGTTGCATATTACCTAACGCAACTAAATAAGTAAAGTTATCGAGTGATACAATCAAGAATTTGTTATGATACAAGAAAGAAAATGGCCATGAAAATGACTTGTATCATTTTCATTCAGAAAAATTTGTACGCAATGCGTGAAATACAGAGAGGGAATAATTATTTCTTTATATTTTCATTCTTATTCATTTGCATATCACGCTTCAAAATGAGCATGTTAACAAAATAGTTTTTTTTTTAAATATAGGCACATTTCAGCTTTACATAAAAAGAAAATCTGTGCTGATATTCGAGAGACGATATCTACATACAAAAATAATATCGATAACTTTATAATAAGGCTTTGGTATGAATTTGTCAGTGATTATAGCCGCATAATACTATTTGTAATATATGAATAGCTGATTACATTGTTATGTATTACTTTGATTATATAAAATTTCTCCGTGCAGAAAAACAGAAAAAAAATTTCTCTCTCTCTCAGTAATTTCAGAATTAAATCAATAAGGGAATGAGGAAAGTTGCATAAGTTCGAAAGTTTACTAAAACTTTCATGAGAAAAGAGCCACGTGCATGTGAAATTTCACACAAAAAAGTTATCTTCATAATTTACTTCTATCTGAAAGATAAATAAAGGGATAAAATTTAATAAAGGAATTTATCAGTAATTTTCAAAGACCTCTTAAAAGTTCCGAAAAACTAAATTCTGATATGTATGTTTTTTGTTAAATATTTATTTCATAGTTTATTTGGACTTTGCAATAATGCCAAAAAAAATCTCAGGATTTAGAAGTCAATTTAGCTTATTAAAACAAAAACCTAAGCAGACACAAATTAAAAAATGATCATCAAATTAAAGCAAATAATAACAAACATAAAAAAAGCAAGCGTGGATATTTTTTGTAAGTGATCCGAAAAACTTTGCTTTAAGGGGAGGGGGATGAATTTATCATCCAATTAAAAAAAATGCAGTTTTTTTTTTACTTTAACGAAATAATAATTAACCACGTATCTTGTTTTAATTGCCTTCAGAGCTTTTTGGTTGTCAGCTTACATTCATTTCAACTGATACATAAATCTTCTTTTTTACTTCTTTGTTGCATAGCATTTCTTTACGCCCACTGTCACGCATAATGAACATTACGAAATGCATGAGTTCAAATCAAATCTTTTAGCTAAAACTGAAGCAGTAAAAAGTTCATATTTGGAACAAAATAAAAAAAACTGGATTATATATTCGAAAGTAATTAATTAAGAGGTCTCAGGGGTGCTAATTTTGTCTCGAGGGGTGAAATGTAAATTTTCAAACAGGCATAATTATTTTAAATTTAAATTAAATAATTCGAATCTCTTACACATTATTTACAAAGGATTTTGGTTTTAAAAAAGTACAAAATGTTCGAAATATAATCATAACTTTAAAAATTATAAACATATGAGAATAAGAAATAATTTTGCAATAAATATTAAGTAATTTTTGCGTTGCGCACCCTATTTTCTAAAATAGTAGCCTTTGATGTATAAAACTTTGTAGAACTATATAAAATGTATTACACTCTTTATAAACCCTACTAATTTAAGAATAATATATCTTTTGTATTTCAAAATATTTGAAAAATATTGAAGTTTTAAAAAAAATTTGAAAAAGTAATTTTTATTTTTTTATTTTTAAAGAAATATAATTTATTATTCTATTTATATAAAAGTACTACAGTGTAATAAGGATACATTTAACTTTATAAATCAGTTTATTGCTAGTAATTAAAGCTACTATTTTAGAAAATAGAATGCGCAACGAAAAAATTACTTAATATTTATTACAATATTATTTATTATTTTCATAAGCTTATAATTTTTGAAACTATAATTATATTTCAAACATTTTGTGTGTACTTTTTTGAAATCATAATCCTTTGTAAATAATGTGTAAAACATTCGAACTATTTAACTGAAATTTAAAAGAATTATGCCTATTTGAAAATTGTTTATATTTTCACCTCTCGAGACAAAAGTAACACCCCTGAGGCCCCTAGAAATCAATTAAATAAAGTTATAAATTTCTAAGAAGTATACATTTTACGGTTTTAGAAATGTATAATTTAAATTAATTCCTCCAAAATTAGCTGCATTTCAGAATTATTTCTGTATAAATTAAGGAAAAAAAATCTGTTGTTTTCCTAATATGATTTTTAGGGTGTAATTTGCATGTTGTCTAATACAGTAAAATGCGTTTAACGCGAAAACGTTTAAGACGAAATATTGGAAAACACAAAATAATACAACGGTCCCTACAGACTGCTATGTATTTTATTCTGTTAACATGAAATTAAAATCGCTTAACACGAAAAGATTGCCATTCTGAGAATGAACGAAAACAGAAAACACCATCCTTGCAGGCTGTATTTTAGAGGGGTGTGAAATGAAAGAGAGGTGGTTTCACATGTTTCGCAGAAAGGAGGCTAGCTTGACTTTGAAATACGCTCAGAATAGCACATGACACGCGCGCGCGAGCCAATTTTATTTATCTAAGCTTCAGTCACCCTCCTTTCCTAAAAACGCCACACAAAAACATCCCATCATCATCACAGTTGACTTAGAAATTCTGTGACGAGTACGTTGCAGTGTGAGTAAAAACCAATGAGTTTGGTTTGCATTATTTTTTCTATATCAGAACAGATTTTTAGCCGGACACAATGGCAAAGAGCTCAGGGGGAAAGCAAACTCTATTTTGCTTAAAAGGAAGATGGAGCTTCTTGCCGTTAATCAAAAACAGAAGACGAAAATGGAAATCTGTTAAGATTTTGGTATTGCTTTCACTTTATCAACAATAACAAAAAAAAAGTAAATTACGTAAATGTTTGAATGGTTTTTATTAAACTGTCATGCATATACACATATCTATGAAAATAAAATGTAAAATAAACTACTGTTTACTATACTGTTTGTTTTTGCAACACCCCTTAACACGAAATTCTTTTAATACGAAAAAATAATTTCAGTCTCCTCAGTTTGGTGTTAAGCAATTTTCACTGTATATGTGATTCTGCGATTTATATTATAGCATAGCTTAGAAAATTTTTTCCATTGCAAACGAAATTTAAAAGAAAAATAGGTTTGGTTGGTTGGGATAAAATATACTGTTACGTAACTAAGATTTTTGTAATTAATTATTAAAATAATTAATTTAATTAGTTTTATCAACTAACAACATGTTATCGAGGTATTTCTTCGAGGCAATTACTTTACTGTATATATAAGTTAGATTGATTTTACAGCACTACGTGTTGCTTATTTGTAACACTAGACATGGCAGTTGGCTTAAAAAATCCATTTTATTTATATATACGATAAATATATATATTTATATTTATATATAAGAAGCCATTTAAATTGCAAAATAATTCATTATGATCCAAAATCTTGATCTTATACTATTCTTAGGATGTATTCTTTGGGTTTGTAACAGCTCATAAATACGCGTAAATATTTAATACGCTAAAGAAATAAATAGCGCATAAGTCCTTAATTTATGTAATAATTACAATCATTCTGTTAATTTGGGGAAATTTGCAGCTATAACATTATGCTCGCCATTCTTGCGAAACAATAAGCATCGGTCTAGAAGGTGCATGTAACCTGGTTTTATAATTGGTGCAATAGTTTATAGTATTAAACGATCTAAATTACTTAATCTAAAGAACAAAGAGTGAAATTCTTCGTTATGTGATCATAATATTTTATTTGCTGAAATGTTTTTTAAGTTTTTATAAACAAATCTACCGATTCAAAATATATTGTTTGTGATGAAATTTAAAAAAAAAAAACCATGTGTGTGTAAAATATTTAGTTACATTTAAATTTCCCTTAACAAATGAATAAATATTAAAAAGGATGCACAATTGTTCCAGGAATTGTGAGCTTAATTTGTTATATCTCGTAATATTCCTTATCTTGAAACTCGGTTTCCCTTTGATGTTAGGAGAAATCAATAAATCCGTTCCCAGATACAGAAAATATAGAAAAAAGTAAAAATAAGCAGTACTTATTTTTATTTGTGAAATCTTTCATTTTAGAAAATTGTCTTATGTTAAACTGAAATAAAAAATGGTTTCTTATTGATTCTATGAGGTTTTGTCTCTTAGAAGAGGCAGACTAAAAAATTACATAACCGGTAATGAATCAATAAATCATTTCCCATTAAACCTTTTCTAAGTTAATTATGATATTATCATTCAATAAAAGGATTTTTATGTAGTATAAATGCCATAAATACATTTCCTAAAATGACTTTTATTCAATGACTTTAAAAATGATAGTTCTAGTTCTTTCTAGTGAGCTTCAAGATAATTTTACTTCTGGTTTTCACTTCTAGCTAATAGCTGATAAAAAATATATATATATATGCGTTAACACAACGTTTCTCAAACTGTAGGGTGCGAGCATGTCGAAAATAAACGATTATTTAAAAAAAATTATTTATTTACTGAAAAGAATCAAAGCAAAATACTTTTTAACGCATTTACACTGATATAATATACTTATAAATGTATCAGTACTGCACAAGGTATTTGATAATTAATTTATCGATATTAAGATAAGGACAAGCTTAATAATAGTTAGTAATTTCCATAGGCTTGTCATACACAAAATTTAATGCTTATCTTAATAATTTGTGTATGGTTTATAATTAAAGTCGTATTGTAACTTTAGCGTCATAATACATCATCATTGCCTTCAATTCATTGTTATTGTACAGAAGGGGGGGGGGGATAAAAATTATGATCAAAAATTGGGTCACAAACATCGAAAGCTTGAGAAGCACTGCGTTAACATGAATATGTATATTAATCTTTCAAAATTATTCTTTTATTTTTACGCGCTAAGTTACAAGAATCTGTGTGTGATACTTGCACTTAATCAAACTATCAAAGTTAGTTCTCACTTGAAGGATTTTCTTAAAGATTGCGTGCTTGTGTGTGTGTGTACATCACGACATCACTGTATTATGCTGTTTTGAGATATCACTGTATTATATTTATAAACATGCATTGATATTTTATTTATCCTTATTTCATCGATATTTGATTTGTTATTTTTCTAAACCCCTCACTACTGTTATTTTGGCGTTCTCCTCAATTTATCGTAATGCTATCCTTCATTCTGAGTCATTTATACTAATTTACTTTCAGAACACGTCAGACATACGTTTGTTGTATTATTTTCTCTAATTTGGGTTCATGCTTTCGTTGTGTTTGAGTGCAAACGAAACAAAAAAATGGCAATCGAATTAACTGAGGAAATCGGCTGCAAAAGGGCAACATTGGATTGGATAAAAAGTCTTCACTATATTTCTCTTCACCCATGCAATAGGATACAAACACGTTGTGAAAAGGTATTACTTTGTTTCAATCTTGTTCAAATTCTTACACAAGCATTTTCCCTTTTTGGTTTCTTTAGATTTAATGATTACTAAACTTTGTCAACTTAGGTACAAATTTTTATCAACTTAATTTAGTTTTTTTATTGCTACAGTGTCAAACTTCAAGCTCATCATATAGAAAAAAGCAGAAGAAAAGTAACTTTTTTTTTTTAATCTGTAGTTTACGGACAAAAGCATCCTTTCGAAAACTTCGACGCAGAAGGATTTGGAATTATTAAAAAATTGGATAACTTTAAAATAGAAATCATGTGCATGCATTTTAAAATAATATCAACATTCACTTATTTTTATAGAAATCACATTTCAACACACTTTCATTTTCTGATTTCTTGACAATCCATTATATGAGAATTCTAACTTAGCAAACACCAAGAGTGACATTCATATGAAATTTCGAGGAGGATCTATAGATAAAAGGGTAGATATAAAAACATAGACACATTTTCACAAGCATGCCTAGGCCTAATAAAGACACATCTACATCAACATACGAAAAAAGCTGACAAAATTTACATTACTTTGGATAGATTTTAGGTTTATACTAGATACACTGCAATATACTTATTTGAAGTTAAGAAAATTTGTTTATAAACATCACAATATGAAATCAACGAGCTATTTTCTTTAAAAAAATTAGGTTAGCTTAACCCTTAGGATGCATAATTTACAAATTTAAATTATTTGAATTCTGTTTTAAAGTTATTTTAAACGAATACTTTCGACTATTTTATTAATGTCATATATAAATTGATTTAAATATATAATTTATATATATTATAATAAGAAAAAACAACAATGCTATAAAATATATAAAACCAACGGGAAAAGTCACAACTCACGGGTTTCATGAAATTAATAATGCTGCTTCCATCTAAACCACGTAGTCCACTATCACATGAAATATTAGGGAAATATATAGATTTGCTACCATCTAAATCTTGTAGAGCTTTAGCGAATAGTTGGACAGCATCATACATTAACGCTGTTTCTGTCTGTAAAAATAAAAGAAGTACAACTTTTGTGTAATATTCTCATTGCACAATTAATAAAAAATTGAGCTTTTGTAATTTTTCTTCTATTTAATTAAAAAAAATTGATTTACATTTTTATAATTTTATTAGTCAAAAATATTAGAACCTTAGCTCAAATAACACTATACAACGATATAAATCATTGTTAATCTATTTCATTAACGTTATCTTAAAGTTCTACTTTCTGAATAAAATAAATCTTGACTTACACGAATTGTTTTAATCGGAAAGTCCAGCTTTCGAATAGCTCCACTCCATTTAGTATTAAGTTCTACAACTAAACCTTGAAGATCGGCATTATTTTCGTCAACTAATCGAAATCCAGTAATATTTGTCTTGCCGTACTTGAAGTCCTCCATATCTATTGTATGAAGATCCTGAAAAGAAAGATGTTAAAACATTGTCAATTACTTAAAATGTTTGTCTTTCATTGATACTACGAGGGGCTTTCCGAAAGTAAGTTTCGTCATTTCTTTTCACACGGAAACTTTATTGACAAAAATAAACACCATGACATCATGAACTATACATCTGACACTATTATTGGACATAGTCACCACCAGCATCGAGACATTTGTCGTAGCGTGCGGTCAGTTAGACGAAATAACTCTGGTAAAATTTGGTTCTTTGCAATGCAAGGAATTGTTGCACATCCTGCAATGTTGTTTTCATTTGTGGTTGTGCAGGGACGCCCACTTTGATCTTTATCCTCCATACTCTGCCTTCCTTCACTGAACATGCAGCATCAGTGACCAACCATTTGACAAGACTTGGCTTCTTCACTGTTCTGGTCTGTATGCGTTCATGGATGACGGACAAATTCGTACTGGATAACAGCACTTCTATTGGCAACCACGTTGTCTGCACACGTCTGTCTGCCATCGTGATAGGTACCTGAATAACCTCGGGCTCGCCGATCTGCTTCTACTCCCTCTTCTTCGTGATTCGTCTCTGTGCATGCATCTTTCCTCTTAATTTAACGCTTCTTTAGTCTTTGAACCAGCAACAAATACGATTTCTTATGATGATTGTTTATTTCACCCGGTGTACCATTTCAAAAAAGGTAACGAAACTTACTTTCGGAATGTCCCTCGTACATTTCAAAAGATTTTTAATTACTACGTAAAATGTTTATAATATTTTCTTAATATACAATATTCCGAGAATACTTAACTTTTAGATTCTATGCATAGTAAAAAGAGAGAATTTCCCAAAATAATTTTTCTAGAGAAAGAAAAACTAAAGAAACAAAATTTACATAAGAATACACGGGGAAAAATTCTGAAACATTAAGTTAGCAACTTACTTTTAAACTGTTTCGAAAATGCCTTGCAAAAATATTTTCTGCGCGCATATTTTACTAAAGTTTATACATAATTATTGTACAACCTATTGTGTCAAGACCATTGCGAAATTTTCCTCGTACACTCTTTCTGATCTTTGCAGTAGAGCATTATGCAATATGAATCATATATTTTGAAAGTAGCCCACGCCCATTAATTTTCAAATCGAGATGTTTAAGTGCTTGATTTTTAATAAATTTAAAAATAGCGGTAACTGATATAACCTGGTATTATATACAAGTTTGTGTGTGTGTGTGCTTTTAAGAGTGTAACACCGTCTAACCGAATCAGCACAACAAATATTTTTTTTAAAAAAAATAATACGTTTATGAAGAATACAAAAAGACTTCAGCCCCTTTCAAAGTTAATGAAATAACGTTTGTAATTCTTAAAAAGGCATAAGTCCTTGGGAAAGCATCCCTTGAAGTAAAAGAAACGTATACAATTGTATGTTATAAAATTTTTTAAAAATATATATATAATTTTATTCACTAGATTATAGAATTGTTTCATTCTAACTAATAAGGTTTTGCATTTTGTAATTCCTTCTTCACTAATGTGTGCTTGTGGAAGGGTTGAATGTAATTATAGTGTCCAGGTAGTACAGAGTGTAAAAAATCCATTAATTTGTCGTATTTTAATGTTACAATATTTTTCTAGTTTTTATACACACACACTAGTGGATAAAACTACTGGATCACCCAACACGGGAGTAAATCCAGGGTTTTGAATAGTACTTCCTTTCACTGATGCTTCATAAAACGTTTTATATAGTTTCAAGAACACACACACATATGTATATATTTATATAGTTCTCAAAAGTCCCATCCAACATGTTGTTTCACCAACTAACCTTTACTCCGTTAGAATTTTTGAGTCTTCTGAATCTCGCGTATTCTAAAGGCTTAATTTAAATAAAACCTTTTCGTTTTATTTAATTTAGAATAAAATCATTTGAGTTAATGAAGTTATATCTTTTGCATGTTACGGAAATGGTTATATAAGTATTAATTTTCCGTTGTTTTAATTCTTTCGTTTGAAATTTAGGATAAATATTGTCTGCTACCATAATATCTTTAAGAAGCAAAAAAAAAAGTTTGCAAATGATTGAGAGTCTGAACGTTGTACGCATTTATAAGACACCAGATGTTTGTTCTTTTATTGCTAAAGCGCAAGTATAGCAAGAAACTTCTACAGCTTAAAGAAGAGCGAACTCAAAAACTTATTTATTTCTTCCGAAATGAAAAAATAGTATAAATTTCCAAAAGTGTTTCTGTTTCCTGAGGGAAATTTCATGAAACCATTTTTAGTTAGCTTTGCAATTTAGAAAACGTCACAATTTATTTCAGCTTAGAGATTAATTTATTTGCCTTAGATTTTGCCTAGTGTTATAAATACTCGATTAACATTGCAAAATGAACTCATAACTTTGAGCCACCGTCATCACGCCAATAGGAAATTTCCGGTCTCTTTAGGCTTAACGTGCAACAGTCTCATTTTTACAAAGGTCAAACTTTGTGGCTTCGAATTTCGAAATGAAAACCTCTGGTGACTTTATTAATCAGTTTAAAGGACCCTTAATTGGTCTAGCGTGAAAGATAATAACATAAATGACCGGTTAACACGCTATTCACTTTACTGATAATTCTGGTTACTGTAGTATAAAGCACTTTAAGAAACGCGAGGGAATCTTACAGCGTTTACTACGTGCATTTATATCCAATCAGTTTTCCAGTTATCGTATTATATATTTTTGGGCAGTATTAATAAAGCAGGAGCTCCCAAGCTGAGTAAAAGCTTCGTGTCATGTGGCAATAAAATCAAATATTCTTAAAAAAGAATCTTTTATTAATCGTAAGTTTTTTTATAAATTTATTTTGTGAACATTTTCTATTTGTTGTTCTTATTTAGAATAAATAATTATAATAGTTATTTTTACAATCAAAGAGATTATTTTTCTTTCTTTCTGTAATAGGGTTGGGTATTGGTATTTCTACCTTTGCAGACCTAGTAAACTCCCTAGGAGCTGGTATCACTTTTTAGTGCGGCACCATTTAGGCGATACCAATTACCACAAGTAATTTTGACGCCCAGTTTCTTACCCAGAGGGAGGCACCTGAGCTCTGCCGATGCGAAATTTGCACTTAGGAATTTAATTTTGCCGTGAGCATCCAAGCCAAACGGATACTCAAGGGATCTTTTTCATGCCGTATAATCATACGACACGGCCGCTGTCGATTTTTTGCGTCAGGAAAATCCACCAACTTGGGCCGGGGTCAAACCCGCAACCTTGGGTACAGAAGGCCAGCAACAAATTAACTACGCCACCCAGCCGGCAAGAGATTATTTAAAAAATCACATTAAGAGATTATTTAATATGATCAATTTTAAAGCGGGAAATATTTATGAATGGAATAAATCTAGGGAAAAACTAAGTAATTATGAATGCCAAGATCATGAACAATTAAATTTTAATTTTCTTGTGGGTCGAATACATAAAAAAATTATTCAGTAACATTAATTTGTAAAATCCAGGTTTATTTTCTAATTCTCACTTATTCGCTAATCAGAATTGAATATTTTTGAAAGTTTTTTAAGTATTATTCTAGTAAGTTAATATATTTGTACATGAACCCCACAATGAGTTCGTATTTAAATATTAAACTAAAATTATATTTCTCAATGTGAACATTCATTTTCATTTTTAAACTTATTTCCTTGAAATTTGTTTTTTCTCCCGCTTGATATTTTGTTTCTCTAAATATTATGCTATTAATATGTGAAATTAAAAATAGATTTCTGAATCAGTACCGTAAAGAAAAATTGTAAATACTCGTACAGAACAATGTACATATAGATAAAATTAATATGCTTTACATCTCTTTCTTTCTCACACTCACATACATACAAGGGTAAATATAATAATTCAAAAGCTTTAACAATAAATCATTTAAATGCAAGAACTGTAAAAAACTTTGATATTATTAGTTTAATTATTTTAAACATATTTTGTTTTAAAATTTGATTTTTGACACAACGTCTTGACCGAAAACTTTTTTTTAATGTCAATGGAGTGTATATTTTACTGTTATAGTATATAACCATGATGTGATCGATATATTTTTTAAATTTTTAACTCAAACAATTCATAATATTAATAACTTAGCTTTAAAAATTAATAACTAAAATAAATAATAATTATAACTCAAATAAATAATAGTAACTCAAAAATAATAATAACTATAACTCAAATAAATAATAGTAACTCAAAAATAATAATAACTCAAAAATATAATAATAACTCAAAAATATAATAATAACTCAAAAAATAATAATAACAACTCAAAAATAATAACTCAAAAAGTAATAACTCAGTTAATAACTCAAAAAATAATAATAGCTCAATTTTAAAGTAATGTTTGCAGAGATTCCTGAACTCTTGATTTCTCTTTCATTTTGAGATTTAAGTATTACGGTAAATAGGTAAAATAAAAAACAAAAAATTCTTCTTTAACTTTTAGCTTCCCCCATTTTAAGATCCGAATCTCACTCAACGCAAGACAGAGCATTTTTCTCTTCCATTTTGCATAAATCTACATTGGGAGTGAAAAAGTTCTGAAAAAAATAAATAAAAGGGGTCAAAGGTTTTATTTTTTTAAGGTTGTCTTCGGTAAAAGTACGAGAGCTCTAACTAAACGTGAAGCACATTTTCAGACAGAAAAATGACCCAATTTCCATGGAAATTTGCAATATTATAACTCGTACCTCTGTTAACAATATAGTGTTTTTAAAAATTTCAAAATATTCCGTGAATACTTTCTTTTTTGTTTTAATACGTGAAGGCAAAGCCCCTTTAACATTACGGTATAGGATAAAAATGCGAAACACATTTTATACCAGAAAAAAGGAATCAACTCGGTTAAAAATGGGAAGTATGATAAAAAATGCTGCTCTCTATGGGATAGTGAAGCCAGAATACCATATTAATTTTTCATTTCTTTTATATCTGAAAAAATATTCCGAATTCGGGTTCTATTCTTTAACATTAACCGAAAACAGCCTTAATAATTCGAAGACCTTAAAATACATTTTGTATGAGTCTTTGTCATAAATTTCTTATTTTTTTTAATAAAAAATATATTTTCATTTTAATATATCATTTTTAATAGTAATTTGAAGTTCAGTATACGGTTTTCAAAACAAAATATATAAATGCAAATGAAGGAAATATGCAAAAAAATATAAAAACCATGAAAAAAATTTAATTACATTAGTTTTAAGAAAATTAAATATAACTATGTGTTTCTCTATATCAAAACTTGCTGTAAAAAATACATTAATAGTTGAGCTTCTCTCTTTTCTTTTACTTTTCCATAACTATACTAATCAGTATTTACGTAATTTTCAAAAAATTCCAAAGTATGTTTCAGCAAGGTAAGTATTTAAAGACAAAAGTCACGCAAACATACTTCCAATTTCTGTTCAGGTATCATTTTGTATTGCTTAGTAAGACTTGTTAAATATTTCAAACATAAGGAAGAATCAGATCAAGAGTTACACCTCAACCCTTTATTTCTGATAAGAGTTTTTTAGTCTGTTTATTTTCACATAAAGTTTGAACGTGTGTTAACTTCAAATACAGCTGTATTTTTGTTTAGCTTTGATTTGAAAAACTTATAGTTTTTTAACCAAAAAAAGAAAAAAAAATTGAGCATTGTTTGTTTAGATTTTATTCAGTGTTTATATAAAAGTTCAGAAGTTCTGTAATGTATGTACGCTGCATGCATAAGCCAACATGCTTTAGAACATAAATAGATGCTTCTTCCCTAGCCATCATTATGTTGTGATATCCCATAATCGTGAACGGACGCCAAACATATGATCTTCTACCGATGCGCTCGGAAGACGAATTGCAGCAAATGGTTGACAGGAAATTGAAAAACATCCTTCAAGACGAAAGCCGTACTCTCATAGATTTTGTACCTAGACGTACTATATCTTTGGGCAACACAGTTCTCATTAGAAGTACATCTTTCTGAACTGACGTTGTTCTCATTTTCTTTATTAATAGCACTTTAAAATAAGCAACAGCTATTGTTCGTTACTGTTTCTGTTTCTTCCCCCCTCACGTTTCTTCCCTTTCTTGTCATACCCACTTGTCTTTTCTGTCTGCCTACCTTGAAAATGCCGTTTTTCGTCTACATAAGGCATTTTTTTTATTTCAAAATCTTATAGTTTGTACATTTTTCTTTCCAAAACAGTTTTTCTTTTTCCTTTACGTGAAATAGAAATAAAGTTATAGTGATTTTAAAAAACATCACTCTCTGCAAAAGGGCAGTAAGATAAAACTTAAAATTTTTTCTAAAAATTATGTTTTCGAAAGAAACGCTTTACCTGATACATGATATCTTAAGAACCAAACCAGATAATGTTTTGAAATTTTGTGGTAATGTGTTTAATATACTATTTTTCATAAAGTGGACCATGAGTTTTGTTGTAGGTTAAATATATTTTTCATTTAGGGTAGTTTTTATAAAGAAAAAACTTTAAAAATATCAAAATTTTCATATTATTATGTATAATTGTCTGTAATTTTTTTTGTATTTATATATTTCTCTTAGATTTTGGTTTATTTTGAAGAGCATCATAAAATGTATGTTGTGTATAAAGAAAATTATGATCATTGTATTAGAAATTTTTATACAGTGTTACCCGTTTTAGTAAAAATTAGGTAAAATTTCTTTGAAAACAACCAATTTTTCTAAAAGTACAATATTTACTTAAAGAATTTTATGTATTTACATTTTCTTTTTTTATTTTTCTTCCTAAAAACACTCAATTTGTTTCAAAAATTTGTTTTATAAAAAAATTGGGTCTGAAGGTACGCAATTAAATTACTACTTACTAATTAAGAATTAAATTACTACTTCAGCGGGAAATTTATTCATTGAATTCGAGAATTCCGATTTGTTGGTATAATGTAATTATTCTCTTTCAATAGTAAAATTAAAATATTTTCAAAATTAATTACAGCCCGTTTCCTTTTTACTAACATAGATTTAAATTAAAATCTAACCCTAATAGAGTTTCTGTTGATTCTCCTAATAGAGTTGTGCTATGCTGATCATGATAGTGGATAAATCCAGACACGTTTTTCACTGTTCTGTATTACATAAGAACACGTAATTGAATTTCTATCCTCATCCAATAATGTTGCATTGTCATCAAATTTTGACTCTTAACATTCTTCTTGTTTACCTTTACTCAGAAGATTCCCCTACCTCTCCCTAGGTTGATGGGTCTTTCATTAAATTTTTCATGCTACCTTGTTTTGTTTTCGGTATTTCTGTTCCTGTATCCTTACAATTTCCTTAAAAAGGCAAGATGAATTTTTTTTTGTTCTTTATGTTCTTTCTTATTGTTGTGGTATAAATAACAGATTATATGTTAGGCATTCATTAAATTTCTCATAGATGAACACAGTGTAGATTGTTTATGTATATTCTTATTTATTTTCCTTTGTTAAATTATTTGCTTTGTTACTATCATGTATAAGACCGTATTATACCAATTCTGAAAAAAGTTCATGCTCCTTTTTCCCAGCTGTCCTATTAATAATTTTTTTCATCGTTATTATCTTTTCACTTTTGCAATTGGGGTTGTGTCTATTTTCCCTCTCATCTTTTCCTTTATTGACTTTCTCATTATAACAATCCCTTATTTTTTAAAAAATATAATTTATATTTCCTTTTGCTGTATCTGTTTTATGTTGCAATAATTATAATTGACCTAATCATATAATTGCTGGTTCTGTGTGTACCAAACTTAACTCAAAAAATACGTAACATCCTATTGTATTTATTGGCATTATTCTTTTTTTTTTTTTTTACATTTTGTTATTTTTTCCATTTGTGATTTCATTGATCTGGTAAATTTTTCTAAAATTTGTGTATGTGTTAATTCAATTTTCAAGAACGTTTAACTGTCACTCTCACTGTATTTTTTACTATCTCTGTTTTCAGTGCGTTATATATTAATTAATTTTGCTGTTACTGGTATTTTTTAAAAATATTTATTTGTTAGATAATAATTTGCTGTATTAAGGCCTGTAAGTCATATAAATATAATGAGTTTTTAACAAGTTCTGGCTGGAGGACTGGTACTCGTTCTCTTCTTCGGAGTGCTGGGAAACAATTCAAGGGACCGATCTTATAGTACCAAGTCCTTCTTATTGAGACTGATCCTCTTAGGCCATTCGGGAGGGATTGACCAACCAGTTTTACAGATCTTAACTCTATGTAATACTTATAGGAAAAACATAGGAGGGCAGTTGCATTTCTTGTTCTTCCTCCCAGAAATATCCAAGATCTAAAAACAGCTTTGCTCTTTAACTAACCCATTTACAGCATTAATTTGCGTTGTGTGGGAGAGCTCTATAAGCCCATTCTTTGCTCTAATTTGTAATCTCTTTTTTAAGATTTTTCCTCGTTGATGAACTATGCACACTTTCATGCGTGTGAGCCATAAATGTTTTCTAGTATTTTTTGTATTATATCATCTTAAATGTACATGACTAATTCCTTAAAAAGTTGTCCATTACTTCTGGAGAAGGTGAAAATTTAACACCACAGAGTATGTCTTACAGAGGAATTGATAATGGCATGGAAAGATCATCACATGGTTTTCCCAATCATGCGTACAAACGTTAGAAATTTTTTTCTCTTCCTAATGGCAGATTGTGAAGTACAGATCTGCCTAGTACATTCACCGAAAGCAGGTATCTCTTTTTAGTGTGGCGCCATATAAGTGGATAACAATCGCCGCAGGTAATTTTGACGCCCAGTTTCCTCCCTCATAGAATGTATAAAAATATTATTTCTAACATTGTGTCTTTTTCGGTAAATAATCACCATCAAAAATATTTTCTCTCTTATTTCGTTTTAGGATTTAAATTCATAAAAAAAAAAAAAAAAAATTCAAGCAAGTATTTTTTTTTATTCATATTCATTAGTCATTTTACTGCTGGAAATTCGTGCAAATGTAGGTATGGGAGATACAATGTAAAATTGAATACTTTACCTTTTTTAACGTTTTATAAAAACTATCTGTCTAAATCCAGAATCTCCATAAATGTTTAAAATGAGTACATTATTTGATCTCCTATTAACTTATGAAATTTTCTTTTTTACCTCTTAACTGGTCAATTTTTTTTGCCCAAAATGCTTTTGAAAAAAGCATATTTTTATTGCATATAACTAAGTATAATACTTAATAGAATGAAAAAATGGAAGAATTTCAATTCAATTCACTTTTTTCAATTTCAAATCTTTTGCACTATTTACTATTTTATAATTGTGAAACACACATAAAAAAAGAACTCCTAAGTGTTTGCTTTTTATAAGTATGCTTGCTATGCAGATTGTTTCATATATCTTAAAAGAATTTCTCTCATACAAAAAATTTTCATGTTCGTACCTCTTTTTCAAATGATTGAGGGGCTTATGCATGAGCATACATGTATACATACCTAATTTAAAGCACGGTGTAATAGAAAATCTTACATTGCAATGGGGACAGAAATACATCGGCATTTTTTTAATTATTTTTCCATTTTCATTTCTTCTTAAATAACAAACTACACAATTTCCTACCGATTCCTGTTCTTTATCAAAATTTTTAAGAATCTAAATTCCTGACTTCAAAGAAAACTCTCTCCTTTAACATAAAGAAAACCCCGGATGAGAATCTTTTCTCAGTACCATGAACAAACTGCATCTCTTAAAAACACTATAGCAATAATAATCTCACGATAAGAGTTAAAAATACGTGTAAATTAAAGATAGAAATAATAAAATATTAGTGCCAGTACAGCGCAAGGGCAAACCGATTGCGGTCAGATTTCAGTATCCCGTCCGCAGTACAGTCAGACCGGTTAAGGGGTCAAGCTCCCTCTTCGATAAATAATTGATAACTCATTCAATTTTTCATTGGGAAAATATTTTTACCAAATTTTTTTTGGTTAAAACGTGTAATCTGTGATTAACGAAAAGGCTTTAAGTACGTATATGATTGCAACTTATTCTTCTTAAAACTCTTTGAACTAATGATATATTTACCCAATAGATGATTTCCGCGAATTTAGTTCATTTTTCTTAAAAATGCATTAGGTGATGGCATAACCCTTAAGAAATTTACGTTAACAGTAATTTTTTTTTTTTAAATTGTCAGTTTTATGTTCTAAAATGGAGTGCAGTTAGATATCTAAAGCCTCAAAACTTGTTTTTTATTGATGCAAAGTATAACATGACTGCTTAAGCTGACATCTCGTCGGTTACAGCGTTATTAGGTGAGTAAATGTATTATACTTTGTAGAAGTCAATAAGAGATAGTTCAGTATCTGAATAGCTTTTAAAAATCTAATTAATCCATATATTGTTATGACATTTAGTGCAATAGATTTACGTAATATATATTGTTCCACATGATCCTTTTAAAGATATTGTGATATAGACCTTCCACATTCAGCCCATACACTACAATTAAGAATGACTTAGAGACTATGGAAGTCCACTGGTTTACGTTATGGGCTTTGTGACTGCCTATGTTCAAGTTCTGATTTCAGAATAATGAGAGACTATATGTTAAATTGCACTCAGTCTGAAAGCCCTCCAATCAAGTGGCTTGGAAGTTAGGGGATTGAGTCCTCAGATTGGATGTCATCGTCATCACTTGACTATAGTTCAGAATTTCGACGTTTATATTATATTGTTATGGGGTGCTGCTGCTATAAAACAAATCAAATCTCTGTTTTAGTGTCACTTGGTTTGATTTCAAAATTTGATAGAAATGCGCATTAGAGTTAGAGATAAACTATCCTAAATAAGTTTTATGTACGCATTTGCTTCTCTATGGAGTAATTCAATTCCTACTATTAGCTCACATCTCTATATGTTTATTTATTTATTTATCTTGGTGGAATTTTCAATCGTTAATAAAATACATTTTAAAGAGCTCAATTGAGTTGAAATTTTATATACATGATTATTTTGGATGACAATACAATAATATAATTAATAAAAATTAATTGATTAAAATTAATTATTTAAAGAATTACAAGTACAGCAACGTTGGCATCCTTTTTGGCGACTTAGTGACCCTTTCGGCGGCTTGTGTCGAAATTTGAAAAGGTTTTTTTTTATCACGTTTTAAAACATTTATCTGAACAGAAATTTTATATACACGATTGTTTTGGATGACAATACCCTACTTTAATGATAATTAATAAAAATTAATTACCACTTAATGTTGTAATCATGTCATATGTGTATATACATATTTATATTAATTGTAATTATTTAATAAAAAGTAGCTAAAATAAAAAAAAATTTGTTGATCTAAGTAGGAATTGGTTTTAAAATTTTTTTTAATATATTACTTGTTTTGATTAATTTAAATAAGTCACGTTGCACTAGTTGGCTAATAAAGTTTCAGGAGTCTTCATTCTTTCTGAACGTTGAAATTTAGTTCACCTAGGGGTTCTGACAGAATTTAATTTTGCATATTAAAAATTTGCGCAAAGAAGAATACAAACTTTCTACTATTAATGAGAGTAGAATAAAATTTTAGCTAACATAATTAAATTTATTAAATAAACACTTACAAGAGAGGTGATGAGGTAATTATGGCTTTCAGTCATCATCCCAACTTGTTGAGCCTATCAAGAAAATAATTATGTACAATTAACTTCGTTTCGTTTTATTCCAACATACATAAAGAAATACAATGCATGCATGAGTGTCTCTTGGCAATCAATCTTGGCATAACTGTAACTGACTGTCCAAAGAAGCAGAAGCGTCCTCTAGCGACCAATGGATTTTAGTACAGGTCAGGTGAGGAAAGAATGTAGACGCTATGAAAAACGTCCATGTTCTTTGCCCTTTATTTTTGCTATGATATTTTGTGTCTTTGTGTAACCTAACCAAAATTAATAAATGATTGCTACTCTAAAGGAGATTTCATTGAACCCAATCCCGAATTTACCACATTTAGTCTAATATTTAATGTCCAACTCTCTACAGTACAATATTTTTGATTCTATACAAACGGCTGTGACATGCACTGAATAAGTATATTTTATATAAACATAATATAATTCTTATTTTCTTGTAAAATCGCATCCCATCTTTTTATTATAGATTAAATTATTGATTAAATATTTATTATTATGCATTCTGAACATTAAATTGTATTCATATCTGTAGCTTATGAACATTTTTACTTATTGATAATCCACGAGATATATTTTTAATGCAATGAATCGGTCATGAGGTACTTAAATGTCAATCTTTGAAACAGTATTTACACATTTAGTAAGGGTACAGTTATTTAATAACGACCAAAATATTACACAAACTTTCTGTTAATTAAATTCAGTTCTGTTCTAAAACAATAAAGATTGGATTAAAAATTAATTTCAGTTTCATATTAATTATTTAAAGGATAATTAAAAATATACAATAATTCTATATTTATGCTTTATTTCGGAAATAAGTTGAAATTCAAGTTTAATTAATAAAAAGATGACATCGAAATATTTGAGAAAATAGGGGTGGATAGAAATGAATCTTTTTTTTAAACGTTATTTTATGTTTGTTTAATTACTCGCCATTAGAACGGACCCGTTTTATGTAATTAATTAATTTGATTTGATTTAATTAACGATATTATTACAAAGTACTGTATATATATATCAAACTTTTTGTTTCATGAATTTCGTAACATTTTTCACAATTTGCCTTTGATTTGAATGAGACAAAAATTTATTATTTCAAAAGGTACCCTTATGTTTTGGCTGAAGATTTATTTGTCTCGATGCCTTAGGGCAAAAAAATAAATAAATGAAATAGTGTCTAGACAGGGATTTTTCCTAAGTTTGTCTGAATTATTTTATAATGCAATGGTGTATATGAATAATCAAATAAAAAATAGATAATAGATGCATTTTTTAAAACTACGAATCTTAGACAATGGGGGGGGGGGAAGTAAAAAAAAGTATGGTAATTTTTTCGTTATTCTACTTAAAACTATACATTAAAAACACTCTGTTCAAAAACTTATAACGCACAGAATTAAGGTTCCGTCATGGAGTATCTTACTGGTTTCATTCTCTGAGGGAATTAAATTATTTCACCATATGAGCACTAATGGTTAAGACTATAAAATAAATAACACTAAATAAATGTAATAATAATATTGACCATTTAAGGTCACAAACCTTAAAAATTCGGTAATAAGTTTCGAAATCTGAGATTTATTTCAAGAAAAATTTAAATTCTGTTTTAGAATTTCAAATTTAAAAAAATAATTTACAAGTAACATCGACGAGGGTTATTAACAGGGGAAGAGCAAATTTTGAATTAAATAATTGCTTATACATCAAATAAATCGTGCGTAAGCCCTAATTTTTTTGATAATCGAACGTTATTTTTTTTCTATGTGATGATCCTTGTTTCCTGAATTTCATGGAAAGTAATATGTATGAATTTTTAAAAATAAAATATATCTAATTTATAGTTGATTTTTTTTGTTGTAGTTTTGAGTTTTTGCTAATTACATTTTAGATATATCATGTAATGCGTTTTAAAAAGAAATACAAATCATAAGGTGTTCTACCTTTGAATAGCTCCCAGAAGGAGAACGGAGATATTTGTCTCACCAAAAAAATGGCCTTAAAAATCAAATTTATTTTAGGTAATGACCTAAATGAATTTATTTTTTTTAAATCAATCTCAATCCTTAAATACCTTTACATAACATTACCAAAAAAAAAGGCACATAAAGAGTTTAGGCATTTTTCTTCAAATTATATAAGGCTATACAGGTTGTCCCATAAATAGCGTCCAAGCTCTGCACTGTCAGATTCCTCATTGGGAGTATATAAAAAATGCCCAAAGAATTGTACCTGTAGGATCCATAGTTTACGAGAAAAATACGGTAAGTCATGATGAATGAATGATAGTTCATGAGAGGATAATTCATTTCTGTGCTCCTGTCTGTGACTGGCTGGATATGTCATATTCCGGCCACTGTAACGGACGTGGTGGTCCGGTTCTATGGCGACTACAGTTGCCACCGTTGGATTTTTACCCCATGGGTCACAATAATTACATAAGCCTGCCCAATTTAGGGATTCACAGCTAAAACACACATCATTGCATTAGAACGCATTCAAAACAAAACTCCGAGGCAGATTCTAAGTGTCAAATGGTACATGAGGAACTCTGACTTCAGAAAAACAATTAAATTTAAAACCCTCCAACAGTTTATCCAGAAATTGTCGAATAAATTCTTCAAAAACATCAACACATCAGACAATTCCTCAATCCAAAGAATCGAGTATACACCAACACCACACACACACACACACAGACCCAGAAATGTACTCCTAAATTCATTTTCTTAAATTCCTCATAACACATTTATTTTTCATCATTTATCTATTTTTAATCGACACCACTAGTCAAAATTTCTAAATTTATTTCTTAAAAATTCTTCTATCTCACGTTCAGACAGACACGACCAATTAGAGAGCTCCATTGGTCGTACGGACTTTGGATTCTCTCTCACCCGGACAAGGCGACAGTACCCCTAGCGGAGCCGAAGAATTCCAATTAGCACAACAATCAACCACAGAGGTCCCTCTCGCCTCGCGACGCGAGATGGTAGCGAACACATCACAAGTTTCTCACTCACATTCCCACGAATAGCTGCTATCCCATTGGTCAGGCAGTTCATCCTCCCGAGGCTCTCATTGGCCGAGGGAACTTCAACGTTCTGATCTTAGTAAATTTTGTCTGGCATAGTTTTAAATAGCTTTAACTTTGAAAAAAGCTTTTTCTTTTTCGGAAACTAAACTTAAATGCTTTTAAATTGCTCTTTCAGATGATTTTTAAATTCTTTAATTTATTTTTATCATCTTTTTAATTTTTTTTTTTAAATCATTAAACTTTTATAAACATGGCAAATTAATCAATTTCATGCTATTTCACCATTCAAGGCAGGAGATTAAAGCCCTGACGGGCTATGTGCTCCAAAAAACAAAACCAGCTACAAAAGGACGTAGTTGCTTGTCTGCATGTTGCTTGTGTTTCGGTGGATCCCGTGCTGCTGTGACGTGTGTATTCATCCATTCCACGGCGGGCTTAAGCCTGCCTCGATATGCAAGGACACTGAGCATCTGCAGTTTTAAATACCGTATTTGCTCGAATCTAAGCTGCCATCGATTCTAAGCCGCACCTTAAGTTCTCAGAAAGTTTTTGTGAAAAAATGTTGTCAACGAATCTAAGCCACACCCCCAATTCTCTACACGATTTTGAGGAAAAATAAAAAAATTTGGTTAAAAGGTTCATCAATAACCGATACTTATGAAATTTAAAAGAAAATTTATAACTATAAATAATAGAAGTTAATAATTTACTTCTTTTTAACCAGTAGTAAAGACTTTCAAATACATACTTGAACCTATAATTACTCTAACCATCAGTATTATGTTTCGAAAAGGACTCATCACTCCCATTGTCACGGCTGACTTCGAAATGGGTGCCGGCATCGCCATTTTCCCACACGAAGTCGCCTTCCGTGCTATCCAATGCATTTGTTATGCAACATTTTTTTGAACGAATGTATTATCGAAGAATTCAAAGACTGTTGAACATTTGCAAGCAAAAATTATATTTTGTTTAAACCATCGACGTATATTTGTTTCATCCGTGTCGAATTCTCCGTGTCTGCTGCTCTGTTTCCGTTTTTTTCTACATATAAATTGCCTCTCTTTTCAGCTTTGAGTCATAATGTACTCGTCTTGATGCTTTTACCGATATATTTTATGTTTAGGTGATTAAAAGAAATCGAATACAAAAAAAAATTCTGAATACGAATAGGCAACGATGTTTAAGATAAACTGAATATAGGAGATAAATTGCGGAATGGGATAAGTGTCATCGATGCTAGTAACAAGAATGGAAAGGGGTGGAAATTCGATTTTCTCCATCTAACAAATGTTTTTTTTCTTCGATTCTAAGCCGCACCCGATTTTAAGTAGCATTAACACTTGAAAAACAGTGCGGCTTAGATTAGAGTAAATACGGTATTTTCAAATACTGCTGTTGAGGTCTTCAATACGTTGCTTTTTCCTTGCACTGGCTGTGACATCATGCTTTGTTTTTCGTTCCTTTCTCATTAATTGTGGATCGTACAGATACAGTTCTTCGAGCCATTTTTTATGTACACCCAACGAGGAATCTGTCTGTAGTTTAGAGCTTTATTTTTGGGACATCCTGTATAACATGACTATTTTTTTCTTATACATACGACAAAATCCAATTCCAATCTTTACTGTTTTAGATAACATATTTTTCGCGTAGGAATGTTAGAGTTATTCTTTCACAAAAGCAAATATAAGAATAGTATACGTACGTGTTTGAGGACTGTGCGTAAGGTATCCCTTTTGACATCAAGCACAATGCGCGACTCTCCAGCTGATTTGATCCTCCAGAAAATGTCCCGATAGGCATGCGAAGGCCGAAATTGATACAGCTGGACACGCCAGTCGTTGATCTGGGCTTCTTTCAGGAAGTCTTGCAGACGAATCACACCTGCCGAAAAAATACTTTATAAAAATTTGGCTTTCTTACATGCAGTAATCATTTCAGAAAATGTGTTCCTTTCTGAATACAGTCCTCTTTGCAAGACGAGTTTAAATTTTTTTCGAATCAAGTTTTTTTTTTTTT
>BMAV01021165.1:59855-97733 GCA_019973955.1 Trichonephila inaurata madagascariensis | reverse complement strand
AAGCCGTTTTAAAAATAGGTATACGAAGGTGTAGTGCACTGCTGTTTGTAAAAAATGCAACACCATGAAGGAATAATCAAAATTAAATGAACTTTGCAGCAAATATCAATTATAGGATGTTACGTAAAATAGCAAAGTTTTAGAGCGTTCGCTGAACTGATACTGAAAGCGTATAAATAGAGGGCTGTAGTGGGATGTTGAAAATAGTTAATGATTATTTGTTAGTGACGAACGTTTAGTGAGACCTAAGTATGCCTTCACGACGAAATAAGGAGAAATTCCAAAACCCTACGGATTTTGAACGGGGGAGGGTTATCGGCCTTCGAGAAGGAGGATTTTCCTATCGCGCAACAGGTGCTCTTGTGCAGTGTAACAGTTTCACAGTGAATCGAGTTTGTAAGCAGTGGACCGACGAACACCTATCAACTCGAAAAACTGGCAGTGAACGACGGAAGGTGACGTCAGTGCGTGACGATCGACACCTGCTCCGCATGGCGGTGAATGTCCGTACAACTTTCTCCAGGTAGTTGGCAGCCCGGTGGTCTACTGCTGCAAGTGTACTAATGTCGGCTTCGTCAATTCGTCGACGTCTGCTGCACCGTGGATTGCGTGCAAGGGTGCCTTTATACAGGAACCCCCTCACAGCAAACCATCGACAGCTACGTCAGCAATGGGTTCATGAGCACAAAGCCTTGCAAGCTGATTGGCACCAAGTTGTCTTTTCAGATGAATCATGCTTCAAATTGTGGGACCATGATGGCAGCATTCGTGTTAAACATTATGCCGGTGAACGCTGCCTTCCAGAGTGCGTTATCGGACGACATAGTGGCTTAACACCCGGAGTTATGGTTTGGGGTGATATTTCGTATCATAGACGATCCAATTTGCTACGAATTAAGGGTAATCTCAATAGCAATAGGTACGTCCGTGAAGTGCTGCAGTTCGAAGTCTTTCCTTTAATTCAAGGCATCCCTGTAGCTAACCTTCAGCAGAATAATGCACGGTCATATGTTGTAAAGACTGTTCGAGACTTCTGTTCAGCCCAACACAGGCAACTTCTACCTTGGTCTGCTTATTCACCGGATATGTCGCCTATTGAGCAAGTGTGGGATTTGGTTGGTTGGCATCTCGCTCGTGATCCACGTCCTACAGCTTCAAAAGACGAACTTTTGCTGCGCATGCAAAAAATATGGAATTCTTTTCCACAAGCAGACATTCAAAATCTGTTTGACCCCATTTCACGTCGTATAGCAGCACTTATTGCAGCGCGTGGTGGCTACATCAAGTACTGATTTCAGACACTTAATATTGCTTTTTGCTTTGAAAATTTCCTCATTTATTTGTACTGCATCAAGCCATTTGTGCATTAAATTTCATTTATTTCTGAGGATTCCTTCATGGTGTTGCATTTTTTACAAACAGCAGCTTACAATTTCTGAATGAGTGAGGAAGAGTGAATTAATGCCACACGTTGAAACAACAGAAGGGCTATTGGCTACGAAAACCTCAGAATTTTAATCCATAGTCAGCTGAGGAGGACGACACGTGAGCTGACCCTACTCTCCTAACATCTACACTACGCTAAATTGAGGACTTTGATATATATATAAGTCAACTTTTTTCAAATATGATATTTAGTTCAAAAATTACGAGGTATGAGACAAAATAAAACGAGACTGGTCCAATAAAATCATAGCACTTACAGAATCAGTTCTCTGTGACAGTATCACCTTCAAATTAATTCCCTTCAGCATTCACACACTTTGGCATTTTGTGCTACCATTGCTGGTAGCAGTTCTGGAACGAGGTTTTTGGCAGTCTAATTAGAAGATTTTTCGTTTTTGACTGAACCTCTTCAACTAACGTAAAATGGGTTCCCTTTCAGCAAGATTTAACTGTACGAAATAAAAAAAAAGTCACATGGGGCCAAATCAAGTGAATAAGGAGGATGCCTCATCACAGTAATTTTTTGGATGGTCAGAAACTGCTTGTCAGATAGGGTCCTGTGAGCGGATGCATTGTCTTGGTGCAACAGCCAGCCATCACTCCCCAATACTGGCCTTTTTTTCTAATTTTTTCACGAAGTCTTTTTTACACTTCAATGTAGTAGTGTTGATTAATAGTCTGTTCACTGGTGTGAGTGGGAACCCACTCATATCACGAATTTTGGCTGTGTTTTGGTCAGTAATCACTGACCTTGGGTGCCTAGCAGGTTCATCTTCTTCCACACTATATATAACTCTTCCCCCTGAAAACCTCTTATACCATTCAAACACTTGTGCACTAGACCAAGTTTCATCTCCATAAGCTTCGGTTAGTAATTGAAACATTTTCGTGGTTGATTTCTTGTTTTACAAGAAACTTGATGTTGATTCGACATTGATGTTGTTTCGACAAGAATGAGATATCATCTCAGGTGTCATTCTCATCATACAGCCTTAATTTAAAAGTACGAGATTCGTTATTAGTCACTTCTAGTCCCATGTTAATTCGAAACAAAAATCCAGTTTAATTTATAATAGTAATTGACACAGATATGTTATGATAATTAATTGTATATTACTATACATGATTAACCGTGTACAGTAAATATGGATCGATATACCATTGTTAAATTACATCATGCTTATTAATAACATTAGGAATAAATTAGCCATGTTTCATAATTTTTCTAATGTTAAAATTAGCTTATATACGCATACAATATTTTTTTTCTCGTTTCCCAATTTTAAACAGTATTAAATAAAATAAGTGGTAACCGATTTATAAAACTTTAACAAAATTGATTTTCCATTACATTTATAAAAATATCCCTTTACAGAGAAATTTTGTGTGGGAATTATAAACATAAAATATCTAATTTTAAGTAATTTTCGTCGGTATCTTGCATTATTTTTGTATAGGATAAGAAACTTGCACGATAAGAAGCTGTACTCTATATGTACCGAAACTTTTTGTCTCGTAGACCCCTTACTAAGGGTTTTGGTTTTGGGTAGACCCCTGCTTAAACAATATTGAATTTTTGCAAATTTATCAACTTAAATGTCTTTTTGGTAGCTGTTGTAGAGATACTTGCTTTAGAAGACTTAAATTTCTAATTGTATTGAAGTATAGTGTTTAAAATTTAAGAAGCACATGTTAATTAAATTAAAATTTAATTAATAAATAAAATAACTGATCAACAAACGTTTATAATAGGAGGAATGAATCTGGTGTGCTTTAGTAATAAATTTTCAACATTTGGCATAATCTAGTTAGGTTTAACCCTAAATCTATTTGGTTAGTAGTGTCCAGCCTTTTTCTTTAATTCTTTTTTATTTTGGAGATTGGCAACCACGCTGAAACTCCTTCTCACTAGAAAAAGCAATTAAAAACTTTCTCACAATACTCCATAATTCGGAATAAAGCCAAAATTGCTGGCCTCCGTTTCTCTAAACTTTATTTTAAGATCTCTGTTACTGCCTATTCCTGTGGGGTTTTTTAAACTGTGACCATATGAATTCATTGCCTTCCCTAGTCAAAGTATTCTTAAGCCTAGTTTCAAATCTGAATAAAGGCATTTAAATGTTAAACGTAAGTTAAAACGTCATTTTCCTGGCAGATTGTTTGTGCCAATTGCGAAACTAGGAAAATTCATGACGCCCAATATTGTACTCTTTTAGCTTAATTATGGCAAGAAACGCTGAAATAATGGTTCTTGTTTAATAAAATGTATGCTGTTACCTTGCAACTGCAAATTAACCTCACTAAATTTAGTAAATAAATCTGTTTTTACTAGGTAAAATCTGGTTTCCATTTGATTAAACTTTCTATTAAAATTAGGGTTACGATTTAGTTTTATGAGAGTCGCTATCGTAGACCCCCATTTACACCTCATGGACCCCTAAAATATATTTTCGTTGACGTGAGCCCCTTGCAGGTCATCATAGAAACCTGGGGGTCGATATAGACCCCTTTGGGAATCGCTGCTGTACAAAAACATTACTAGTGTCAGAAAATTTCAGACTGCCCTTAGGTTCTCCAACCTCCACTTTCATGTGCTTCACTAATTTGTGGCCTTGATATCATTCATTTTCTGACAGGTAAAAAAAAATCTTTGAACTCACCTTCGTGCTCATCGTAGACGAGTGAGAAGCTCCTCCAGCCCCATATCTTGACAAGGTCGACGTAGGCTTGGCTGAGGACCGACGGTCTTGGAAAAAGATTGATGGACATGTCTGCACGCTGCAACTGGAAATCCCAGCGAGTCTCCACGTGGGGGATGTCGATAGCATCACAGATCGACTGTACGTGCATGCTCGTGACATCAGATTGGGGACCAAAGATGCCGGCGATCCCAGTCTGCAGGAGGGAACACACTGAAAATACAAAACAAAGCTCCTTTAGTATTGCAATTCATTTCATCCAGATTTTAAATCGTTATAAGACATTCCAAGTAAATAAGTACTGTTCCGTAGATGTAATGACACATTGTAGTGAAGACACAAAGTCAGAAAACAAAGAAAATTTGTGAAATCTCAAATAAAAGTAGAAAATAGTTTATATAAATTTCAATTTGAGCACTCCCCTTTTCAAATCAAGCATTGTATTTCGGTTCTATTGGGGCTTAACCAGTATCGTACCGCGGCGCCGGGGCTGGTCTAGAGCCGGAAAAACCGGACTCCTGCCCAGAGCGGCAAAATTTAAGGGCGGCATTTGGATAGAATTTGAAACATATATATATATATTTTGTAACAAAAAATTTGATTTATTTTCTGAAATATTATTGGATGTGAATTTGGATTTCATTTAACGTATCTGATTTCCTTATTTTGTACTCAATATGTTTTATGTCATTTTTCTTTTATGTTGAAACTTGGAAGGCTTGAGACAGGATAATATGCTAAAGCATGACGTTTTATATGTTTACACATCTTTCACTAGTAACTGTCTCCCCATCCCGGAGCAGGGACACAACAGACATTCCTTTCACTCATATGATGTCCAATGTCAGCTATCCAAAAGAGGATAGGGGAAGTAAGTTATTGGTAGATAGAGAGCCACAGGAAATGTTTTATTTTGTATTGAGTGTAGTTACCATGAGTTAAAATAAACGTTTCTGATCCCCATCATCAGTAGACACTTTTTAGAAAAAAGTGACTTGTTGAAATGGATAATTCCTTCTCTTGCATATTACTCGTTATTGTTATGCTGCCTTTTTGTTTACAGGAATTATTCAAGTTTTATAGGTGTGTATCTATGTCAACACTTTATCTTTTTAAAAAATAATTTTTGCTTTGGAAAGAGGGGTGGCATTTTCCGTTTTTGTCCGGGGTGGCAAAATTGCTAGAGCCACCCTTCTCTGATCATATCTCTCTGAAGCGATGGTAATAACCCTACCAGTCATCATGATCCATGCTGTTAGAGACTACACTTAATTCCCAAGAGGGTAGTCCTCCCCCCCTCCCCTTTAAGTGCAATTAGGTGTCAGAAAACTTCTCTCAGACTTAAGAGATTTTATATCTTTGAAATATGTGGTGCACTTTATAGGATGTTAGTGTGGAAGTAGGTTCCACTCTGGCGTTGGAAGTAAGTAATATATAGCGCTCACCACTGTCTATCTATTAGCTCATTAGCAAAATATCCAATTTAGATCCTTTGAATAGCGGGTAGTGGTATAATAAAGTCAGTTTTATTAGAAGTATATGTATAAGATCGTTACGCTTAAACCCGATCACAACTGCATAGTGCACACAGTGAGGAACACGGACCAGTGTTTTCTTGTAATTTCAGGATACATGCAACACAAAATACATTCAGGGATTTCTAATTTAGCTAGAAGTTGTCGCTTTTTATGTGATTAGCATTTCTTATTTAATTACATACATCACTGTCGAATTCTTTAATTCTTCAGCATATGTATAAAGGTCACATTTGCATACGTATATGGAGTTCTGAAAAATAGTTTCATTTCAGTTTTTTTCTGTAGAAATTTACAACATATTTACATTAAACAAAAAGATGGGCTCGTAGAATCATTTATACAAAAACACATTAGAAAATAGGATAACAAATAGCTTTGTAGTTTAGAAAGGGCTTTCCGTGAAAATTTATGCTAGGATAATAATTATTTTTTTTCCCTGAATGCTTATATAATAAATATTTCTATTATCAATGGCTAACATATAAAAGAAAAGTATTTATAATAAAACTTTTCAAAGGGAACTGCTTCAGCTAGAGTTAGTTGTTCCTTCAATAATGTTCATGCAGCATTTTACAGCTCTCAATATAACTCAGTTATTTGTTTTTGTGCGCAATCAAAGAAGCTCGAATGTTATGAAGGAAAAATATCTCATAGAAATGTTATGAAAATGTCCACTTTGGGGAGGCAGCCTCTTGTTTAGATGTAATTAATTTTTAATCATGTTCAAAAGGAACACTGATATTAGAATTTAGAAAGCATTCACTTAGATTGTATGAGAGATTACTATAAAAACAAGTAAACATTTTTCAAAACAAGTTATTATCTTTCATGTATTTAAAATATTTGACATTTTATATTTATTTCTCCTGACTATCTGCATGTTTCATTTAAAAAACAGGGAAAAACTTTACAAATACTTATATATATATATATAATGAAATATTTACATGAATGTCATATCATTTTTCATTCAGTTTAAAGTAATTTTGAAACTGAAAGTTCTGAGAAAATCCATTTTTTTAATCACTCTATAAAGTTAAAAGTAGTGGAGTTTGAATCACACTTTCGAATATTTCTATACACAATATAAATTCAACCTAATATTACGGATGGATAATTTTAACAAAGAAAAAAAAATGATTTAATCAAGCACATTTTGATGTTTATAATCTTGTTTAAAGATGAAAAAAAAGAAACCTCGTGCAAAATGTGTAAATAATTAAAAGGGTGTACTTCTC
Organism: Trichonephila inaurata madagascariensis; assembly: GCA_019973955.1. Lineage (NCBI taxonomy): Eukaryota > Metazoa > Arthropoda > Arachnida > Araneae > Nephilidae > Trichonephila > Trichonephila inaurata. Next base: position 90,812 of record BMAV01021165.1, on the reverse strand, counting down.
ATCAAACAACCACAGATGCATGATAACATTACCTACAATTTGCTCTATGACATTTTACACGGACTTAATGACTCTTGATGAAATTTGAATGAGCTAGTTAACGCTAAAATTAAAAGAAAAGGAATTGCAGTAATTGTTCTAGAGTTTTCATTACTAATTGCTTTAATTTTTATTCGAGCCAACTATGTTCTTTTGTGTTATACTCTTAAAGTGTAATGAATTAATAACCATAATGCACAAATTTTAATCCTCTAATGTTCTTTATGACTTAAGTCTGTGACATAAATTATTAAATTTAATAGTCTGAAACATATATTGTAAATATAATTGGACATGTAACATATATACATAATAAATGAAAGAGTATTTATTCATTCCTGGCACTACACGCTATGGGTGTCGTGTGTGTAGCAAAATATACTATTGTTTAATATATATTCACTGAAATATATGTATATAAATTTTCTAAAGTCCTTTTTCGAAAATTTACGAGATCCTTATATTTTTACTTCTATAAGTTCTACTGATATCTAAGAAATACCAAGCTTTATTCCATTTCTATTCTATTATATTTTAATCTACCAGTGCCACCAATTTGAATGCAACAAAAATAGCAACAACACAACAAAATTTATTCTGAAATTTTTTCCATGCATTTTTTCCAATGTTGTCCGTGGACGGCAATTGCAACTCTAACCTCAAAATATTACATTCCTTCAAATTTTTAACAACATTTACACAGTAAAAAATAAACTTGTTAACCATTAATGAGAAGTTTTAGTTTTAAACTATTTTTAATGCATATCAAAACTTGATTGGGTTTACCTCTACCAATTTTCTTTCTTAGCTTCTGTTCTAACTCGAAAGACTAAATTTAATTACATGAGAAAGAATTGGAGTCATCCAAGTTTTTAATTTGTTAGAACTCAGAGGGGGAGAGAGAGCGCAAGTCTATTTATTTTAATCTCTTTAGCTCTTCTTACGTCTCTTTTTAATCCTTAGGAATCTTAGATCAGTTATTTTTAATCCTTGTGATTTTTATGCTAAAAGGCAACTGTTTTAATCTTATGTCAACTTTTTTTAATTTTTAAAGTTTCTTCAAAGATATATCTGCATCTGACGTTGAAGACTGCTGCAAAAAATTCCTCGCGCGCGAAGTCTGTTACTTAGCCAGAATGTTGCGGATCATATAAAATAACGAAAGATGTTATGCATTAAAATGAAATTTGTTCTGAAGTACTGAGATGAAACAATTAAAGAACAGTTCAAGGACGAATTATCCCCACCACTTCATAATAGTTTAAAATTACATAATCTGTTATTCACACGAAATAGCAAATCGCTGGTTACGTCGTCTGTCTGAATCAAACATAGCATCTAATATTGTTTTAATGTAAAAGTATAAGATGTGTGTTCGGAGAGCTGAATGAACATCATTTAATTTCATACTGTTTTACTAATTAAAATTTATTTAAATTTTTTTAAGTATATTGAAGCATATTTTATTAAGGGATTCCGGCATTTCCATAGGAGCCCATGTTAAATTACGTAAGTTTATGTACCTTTTTCTCAGAAACTTCTTGCTACTAATAGATGATATTTTCACAATAGGTTATATGTACTATCGATAAGACTTTAATGGAGGATTTTGTCTTTTTGTTAAAAATTAAAATAATTATGAATTTTTTAAAAAATGCCAAATTTTTTTTCCTTAAAATTTAGTTTAAAAATACATTATCTAAAACAGTTCGCAAGATAAATCTTATTCCCTCCATTAAAATGGGTAAAAATGTTGAAAGTATGCTCACTGAATTTTGAGGATCCTACATTAATTAGTTTTTGAGAAAAAGGTCCATAAAGAGAAAAATATTGCATTTTGAAAAAACAGGCTTTAAAGTAAAAATTGGTAATTTGTCAATGAGAGTGGTTTACCTTTAAAAATTGAATAAAACACTTCTAATTATCGCATTTCTATATGTCATATGTCATTTTAAGCAGAAATGTTTGAACTTTTAAAAAATGTAAAAAAGTCAAAATCGATAATTTTTTAAAAATTCATGTGCCGGACCCCCTTAAGTTATTTCAAAATTAAAAATTTATACTTTAAAATTATAAGTTAAGGCTTCATAATTAATATATGCTACGTGTGCAATGAAATTCACCTATAGTTTAAGTTCCCAAAGAATATATAATTGAATGAAAAATGTAGTAATAATTCGGTTATCTAAGTCACTTAACTTTTTTTCTTTTCGTGTAAGTAGATTTCAATCAATCTCACACAGAGAGATAAACAATAAATACACTTAGTTACATAGAATATATTTTTATTCAAATTTTCTTGTATTATAACATGAAAAGATGTAAGGAGTGATAGTTCAAGTAAAAACTCGAGAAAATAGAGAGAGAGATTATTAAAGAGAAAATCTCGAGTGAAATAGAAAATATGATTAGAAAAAACTGTAAAAACTTTTTAAGTGAAAAAAAATTCATGTGTGTGTTTCTAAAATGAAGCAGAAGTGAGATCAAAATATTTTGGATTTCAAATCTGTATCGGCCCATTTTCCCATTTAATGAGGATGATGTTTGTCTGTGTATTCTTAAGAAACTCATACAAAAGACAATCTTTTATTCTCATTAAAATTCATATATATATAATCATTACTAATTACTAAATTGCTATATTTCTCTATAATTCTAATTTAATGCTAAGCAAAAGGTAGAAAAATAGCAACACGATACAGACGAAATATAGCCGTAGAAATATAACAGCCAACCATCCCTTTTGTTTGCCTATGTTATAGGGCTGAAGTAAAAATACAACTTAAAAGAATGCTTTGATGTTAAGATTAATTTCCACAAATATAAAACCTCTTAATCCTATAGTATAAAAGAGTAATCTATTTATATTTAGAAGCATTTAAGATATAATCTAAGAATACAGTAATACCTCGACTTAAGCGAATGCGGAGCTAACGCCATTTTTAAACCTTGTCGATTCATCTTTTGCTTGAGAAAAAAGATTGGGGAAACTCATAACGTGATTGAAGAAGCTGTCGGTAAGAAATTTAGAAGTGGATAATGATGACGTTCAAGATCTGCTGGATTTCCACAATTAAGATCTGATAATTGATGAGCTCATAGAAATGCATGAACAACAAACAGCAAGACACTGAAGAACTTGAGTCTTTAGACCCAATTCAATCAAATGATCGAATGACGGTTGAAAAATTGACAGAAGACATCAGTTAAGTTGGAAAAGGGTTACAAATTTTTTAGAAAATATAGAGTGCGGTGATGAACGTATTTTTTCAACACAATAAAGAATAAAAAAAATATATATTAGTATATTACGAGAAAATTTTGCAGGTAGAAAAAAAGATCTTTAAGCTGGCAGATTACTTTGTTAGATTTTATTAAACAATTTAAAAATTATTATCCTAAATTATTTTTTTTCGACTCCGGTCTGAAATAAAAATAATATTTATATATATTTCTATTCGAAATCATTCCCCGACTCAGGAATTCGACTTTCATGATTATCACTTAGTCCTATCTATCGAGTAAGTTCCGGTATTACTATACTGAAATTAATTTGTAAAATTTAATGGCTAACAACTACAAGTTACGAAAAACAATATATAGACTTCCTCATAAAGGTTCCAAACAATGGGAACCACAGAATATCATTTAAGGACATAATAACACATAAATATTCTTCAAAGAAAGCAACAATACGTTGTACTTAGAAAATATGAAAGCAATAAAAAAAAATCTTTTGAAGAGAAACGGTAAAAAATAAAATTCAATAAAAATTCGAAAAAATTTACAAAAAAAAGATTGCTGATAGTGTTATCTATGATTAAGTAAAATGATTATTAGATGTTGAGGTGTAAATTCAGAAAAGCCCATAACAAAACACTAATATACCAGTTTTATTAGAAGTGTGTATGTATTAAGAAAAATAATAATCTTTTAATAATGCCTTTTTAACTTTTTAACATTGTTGATTTGATCAACATAATTATTAACTAAATAAGTGTTGCACTGCAAATTAAGAGAAATATTCCTACATGGATATTACTTTTTCTAGATTGGAGCTTTCAGAATGTTAAAATAAAAAAACCTCCCTTTTAACAAAAATATTACTAAATAACTTGCGATTTATTTTATGTAAAGTTGTTATTAGGTAATGTATAAGCTGATTATTGTTAGTTCTAATGAGGTTTTCCTAATCAAGATAAAATGCAGTATTATGCATTAACTCATTCTTTTTACCAAAGAATAGATAGATAAAATTGTTAATATTAATACGCTGTTTTCATAAAAAAATGTAAAAGTAAATTAACTAAACTATCGTTATAGCAGGTCAACCATGTAGTAAGGCTTTATTTTATTTTTATACTACCTTTATAATTAAAATAATATTCTTTAAGAGCTTAATTAATTGGAATGTTATTATTTTGGAAATTTATAGCACTACTTAGACCATAATTATCCTAATTTTCTATTAGAACCTTTATTATATCATTAATATCTATGAAATGAAAGAGATCCTCAAAACCATTACTATAAATAGAGTAAATATATTCGCCTTTTAAATAATTAATGATATGCTTAAAATTTTTAAAAATAGCTTTATCATTTATATATTGTCAATACTATTTCGTAAAATTGATAATAATTATACACACACACTTATATACAAATATTTATATATATAAATAGGTTATTAATATTATTGTTATTATATTTATTAATAATACCTTTCAATAGAACAGCTCTAAAATTTGCTCCTCGTTATTTCTGCATTTTATAATAGATTTGACAGATAAATATATTATTAATTAATTTTGATTTTTTCTTTTACATTAAAAATTGAATAGGAAAGATTGACTGATTCTTAAAACTCAGTTTAATCCCGCTTAAAACCGGTCTTGAGCCTGGTACTATTTATCAATGCACAGCATCTGTATTGAAATTATTGATGTTTTCTGCTTGCCTTAGTATTTTATCTTCTTATATGATTTATATGATGTACATTTCCAAAATGAATATATATGTGTGTATGCCTATGCATGTGTGTGCGGATAAGAAGTAATATTCATTTCCATGTGTTTCTTGATACGTATTACTCGAACGGACTATTTACAACAGAGGTCGGCAACCTTTTAGCTGTGACACGCCAAACCAATCTACTAATATGATTCAGCATGCCACACAGTAGGATATTTTGAAACCATTCGACTCCCGTGATAATGTATGCAGAGTAATAGAATAGAAGTGAATAATATAGATTTATAGTTTTATTATATATTTTTTTTTTATTTCCAATAGGCTGCATTGGTGTTTTGCCTTTGCAGACCTAGTACATTCCCCGGAAGCTGGTATCTCTTTTTAGTGCAGCACCATATAGGCGGATACCAATCGCCGCGGGTAACTTTGACGCCCAGAGCACCTGAGCTCTGACAATGCGAAATTGCACTTAGGATTTTTAATTTTTCCGAGAGCACCCAAGAGATTTTTTACATGCCGCATAATCATACGACAAGGACGCTGTCGATTTTCAGCATCATGAAAATCCACTGACTTGCGCCGGGGTCAAACCCGCAACCTTAGGTGCAGAAGGTCAACGACAAACCAACTACGCCACCCTGCCGGCAAGAGATTATTTAAAAGATCATATTAAGAGATTATTTAATATGATCAGTCTTAAAATAACGGGAAATATTTATGAATGGAATAAATCTAGGGAATACCAAGTAATTATGAAAGCCAAGATCTTGAACAATCAAGTCTTAATCTTCCTGTGGGTCGAATAGATGCAGAATAGGTGCAGAAGGTCAGCGACAAACCAGCCACGCCACCCAGCCGGCATTATTATATTTTAATTTTGTATCATTTAAGGAAAAAATAGAGTATGAAAAAAACAATTTCTTCAACAAAAATAAAAATAATAATTGTACATACATTATATATTTTTAAGTAAATTTACGCATTAAAATAAAAAATAGACTGCATAAAATATTAGTATATATATTTCATTTCCTTATAGTTAAATAAAACGATAAATACAAATTCTAATGCGAACCTAGTGCTTGCATCACTCTAAACTCCCATCGTAAAATTAGGGTATAATTTGTGACTTTCAATTGACACGATTCTGAATATTCAGTTGTTAAACAATTTCTTTACGGACTCGAAATATTTTTTACATAAGGAAAGATTTTTTTGTTTAGATATGTAGAGCCAAAGGCGGAAAGCAGAGTACATTCAATTTTCTCTCTTCAAGCAATTAATTCTTTTAAGCAATAACATTCAATACTTTACAAATAAAAGCTGTAAATTTATCCTTAGAGTTACCTTTCACTTTTTATCGTAATTCCGTAAATTTCCGTAATTCTGAAGATGTTTATCAGATAAGGTCTATTACAAATTTATCAACTGCCATCCACTCAAAAATTGATAAATTTGTGGAGTAGTGGAGAGTGCCACTGAGAGTTGTACCGAGTGCCATAGGTTGCCGGGCTCTGATGTACAATGTTATAGAACTACTCGTTTTAAAACCTAAGAAAATTTAGTAATCGCCTTTACTAAAAAAGTGAGATTGAAAAAAAAGTAGTAAGAAAACTGTTTAAGTCGTGATATATGTCAAACTGTAAAATGAATAAACAATTTCTCTATATATTATACCATCCTTAATATTTAAATCTTTATTACAAGAATAATTGGCTGTTATTTGTATTCTGCCACTACATATCTAAACGAGACATGAAAAATTCGCTTCTAAGTGATTCACTTCTGTCGTGAGAAAATGGAACTCGTGGTATGCAGTCATTTCTTTGGTTATATTATTTGTCAAAAAATGCCCGAATGGCAAAATGCGAGATGTTGGAATAAATTACAGCGGAGGCATTTGGTAAATGGAGCCCTTTTGTTCAATTATGCTGAACCATTCCATTAATTCCCGGCATTCTACGTAATTTTTCTCTCAGAAAGCTCTCGGAAGAAATCCTGTTGCTTTGTTGATATTGATTTTTCCACTACCCGGAATCTGTAGCTTTTGACTCAATCTGCTTCTGCATTCAAAGTAAATTCTTTCTAGATTATGGGCTGTCACAGAAGTCGTGGTTAAAAATGGGCTTGAAAGTGACAGCCAATAAAAGATTAGGCATAACTTACATTTATTATTAAGATATGTTAAATTACTTCGATACAAGGAAAAATGTTGTTTTGATTTTGAGACAGTTATCATTAATTATCAGATTATATTATATAATGTGTTCTTTTACTATGTTAAAGGAAAAGATTATACCTAAAATTTAAAAACAAATTGTAACGAAATTTAAAATATATTTTAAAAGCAAACGAATTTTAATATATGAGACAAATTAATCCGGCATTACCCATAATATTATATTAATAAATTAAAGGCAGAATTAAATTCAGCTGAAAATATCATGCTGAGATACTTTAAATAAAATAAATGCAAATTTAAATTTTGTAGGATTCAAATAAAAAAAGATAAATATATTTTCTATAGATCCTCGTGAATATGATTCATAACTCCCCAGAATAAAAAAAATTATAACTAATTATGGGAAATGATTTTTACACTACTTTGTCTGAACTGGATATGTGTGTGTAACTTCAAAATTAAATGATAACAAATAAATACACATATCCCTCTTACTATAGCGTACCAATTATTTTTTTTTGAAAAAAAAGTATAAAACTGCAAGATTGAAAAGTTTTATCAAAATAAAAGTTAAAATATTTTACATATAAAAAATTCATACTCAATCTTATCTCAAAAATTGTAATCCTTAATTATGTGTAAGAAAAATTTAAGAAATATCTATGAATTCAATTTCTATATTCTAGTGAATTCTTATAATCTTCAAATTATTTATTTTTAATGGTTTTTTAATGTACTAAATTCTGATCACTTATTCAGTACTGGGGAATCTAATATTTCAAGTTGTAGCTTATATATATATATATATTTTTATCACATTTTAAATTTCCTTCATTGTGCTCTATACATTTTAATATTGTATTTTAAACTATTAACAATTTTTTTTTGCATAGGATTCATGGCTGTAATCCACAAAAAGATTTTTTTCTGATCAAATAAAATAAGAATCATTTTTCGGTCCGAGGAAATATTCCCCTTTTTAGTCATTTCTCTTCTGGGTAATCAATTTAATTATTGATAGTTTTTTATGCATAATTTACATATTGAATCAATGATTTTTCTAATTTCTGATGAAAGGGAAACAAAATTATAATGAAGTCATTGTTATACTTTATATTCTCGTATCAATTATTATAAATATGCTTTATATTCGCAATGCATATGTGGTTTATGTGGTACTCAAAACAATCTTATACATTTTTATATACATTATTTGATAACAAGTAATCCTTTGTTTTTTGTTATATTTGCATTTAACTATACAGTACAGGCCTAGTTCGATAACTCTACAGCAGTGGTCTTCAAACTTTTCAGACTCACAGAACTCTAAGATATACTCTTCTAGTGATTTTTCGGGGAAACCTATTCCAGAATTAGAAGAATATATCGTAATATAGTATTTAAAATAACTTGTTATAGGTATATTATGTAAAGACAATTAAAAACTATTGTATTTATTACTAAAAATTTTATAATGTAATTTGGGGTCTCAGGGGTGTTAGGTTTCTCTAGAAGGCTGAGAATATAAACAATTTTCAAACAGGTATAATTCTTTTAAATTTAAATCAAATAATTCGAATCTTTTACACATTATTTATAAAGGAATGAGGCTTCAGAAAAGTATAAAATGTTTAAAATATAATCATAATTTAAAAAATTATAAGCATATGAAAATTCTGTAATAAATGTTAAGTAATTTTTGCGCTCTGTGAGCACGCTATTTTCTAAAATAGTAGTTTTTGATGAATAAAACTTTTTAGAATTATAAAATGTATCCTACTCTTTAAACCCTACATCGCTTAAGAATAATATATGTTTTGTGTGTTTCAAAATATTTGAAAAATATTGTAATTTTTTAAAGAAATTTTGAAAAAGTAATTTTTTTTATTTTTTAAAAAATATAATTTATTATTCTACTAATGTAATATTACTACAGTGTAATAAGGGTACACATTTAACTTTATATATCAACTTATAGCTAGTAATTAAAGCTACTATTTTAGAAAATAGCATGCACGACGTAAAACCTAAAAAATATTTCTAATAGAAAAGTTTCTTATTTTTTTATGCTTATAATTTTTGAAATTATGATTGTATTTTAAACATTTTATACTTTTCTGAACCCCCATTCCTTTATAAATAATGTGTAAAAGATTCGAATTATTTAATTTAAATTTAAAAGAATTATACCTGTTTGAAAATTGTTTATATTTTCAGCCCTCTAGAGAAATTTAACACCCTTAATAAATAATATTAATTTGTGATCCAAGGTTCACCTACTCTTCTATTATATTTAGTAACTGGGATATATCTTAGCATTTTTTTTTGCACAAACTGTCAAAGTCTTGGTCTACTGAAATGATCTGCAATCGCATTTCATTTTTTTAAATGTTTTATTTTAGTACAAATTATATTGAGAAATATTTTTCACTTGAATACATTGTTCTAAAGGGCATTAAAATGTTTATAGCAGTGTGAGAAATCCTGTGTATTTTGCATGAATTTGTAACTTAAAATTAAGATTTATATGTCAAATCTGTTTATATATCACAATAAGTTATTCCCTCTCTATTATAGGAGAATTTTTCTTTGTTCTTGTTGGTTTTTTTTTTTTTTTTTTTTGTATATTATGAATAAGAAAAATTTTCAGTTTTAACGACTGAGGTCAGCTTTAGATACTTGTAGTTAAACAAACTTCAAAAAGATCATGCATTTCATTTTGTGTATACACTTTTATAATTTTTCTTTCCAACGTTTTATTAGGACTCGTGGAACCTCAGGATTCCAGGGAACACAGTTTGAAGACCACTGTTCTACAGAATTGTTCTTTTTGAGCTTAATAAATGTTTTATAGTTATTTTATAACTGTGAAAGAGCTTAATAAAACATGATTTTGAGCAAAAAATACGTGTAAATATCCATTATTTATTTTTCAAATCTAGTCCATTGTTCGAGTAATTCAGTCCATTGTGTGTATTACTCACTTAGTTTATTGTGTCATCATTATTTACATTCTTCATTCTTAACAATGCCTTTTTCTGCTGAAATTCGGAAAATAAACACTTTATTCAAAGCCTTCTAAGGATGTTATTACGTATACTTTAATTACATTTGAATGCAAGAAAGTAAATTTCGGGCCCATCTAAATGACTTATTTTATTATTTGTACAGTTCGATAACAAGGATTAAAAAATTACGAAGCAGTTTTAAATGTTCTTCCGTAATCAGTCTGGAGGAAATTTCTTTTTTTCTCTTTTATTTCAATTCGTCGTTTTCAGTCTTGAAAGAAAACTAAAAAAAAGGTCGAGACAATGTTCTCCGAAGAGAAAATATTAAAAGTGGTGTTTACCAGAGACTTAATTATCTTCTGTCAGGTGTCACTCGCAAAAAGTGTGACAAAAATAAAAGTTTCGAAGGAAATTAAATATTGATTCCGTTGATGGAAATTGGAGTAAATAAAAAGATTTTGTCCTCTTCGACATCGTGGAGGGGTGTAATAATGATATTCTTTTCATCGATTAACTTCAAGAGTCTGCATTTTTAATATGTATAGTTAGAACTAATGACTTTCTTTTTAATTTTTGTGTAGAACTTCATTCGTAGAAAATATAATTGTTCCTTATTTCATGAATTATAAGTAAAAGGGTTGCATTTATTTTGTTTCGTTTTGAAAAGTTTTTTCAAAGCTTCTATATTGAACCACTTCATGTTTATTCTTTATTTCCAATGTTTTGAAAAAAAAAATATACAACATAAATATTTGAAAGGAGTACAATCTGTTTAACGTCCTAAAAAAGATGTTTGATCACTGTGTCACTACAGTTCTTTATACAAAGTTTTGTATCAGAAATTTTATCGAAAAGGATACGTTAAAATTCCTCAGAGGAGATGTTTTAATATATATAATTGCTCCTTTAAAATAATCTGTCAGTAGGAACTGAACGTTCGTTTTAAAAACTTCTGTTATGTTTGAGTGACATTTCGGAAAAGTTACAGGTATGGAATTCAGTTTAGGAATTATTATATAGCAGTATCTCAAATATAGTACGTTGTTAATAGTTTACGGCTTCAATTAATATGAAAAAAATATATTATTCAAACAGAATATATTTCTGAAAAAATATCGCACTGTGAGCGCTTGGCGATGCATAGAAAGTTTTAATTTTAATAAACATCTTATTTTTGCTTGATTGGGAAGGGGAGGGAGGTCCGTTGCTGATAGATTTCGTATTGTTTCGAAATTCGACGTTAATATGCAATCAATGAATCAATATTTTTGTTTGAATCTCTCCCAGTTTGTTTTCCCCCCTTGAATAAAATATACTCCATATTCAGGCTGTTTTATTTTGATACCAAATGGATTTTTAAGTTTTCATATTAGAATTGAAAAGTCCATATTCATAATTTTAACGACTTTGGATGATAAATGGGTATATGTGTTAAAACCACATGAACATGTAACAATACTTGGGTATTATTCTATTTGAAAATATGTTATACAATTTTTCCCTTAATATATTAGATCAAAAAAATTTTAAAATCATATTTTTTTAGAGATTTAACAGTAAAATGTATTGATTGGTTGTAAAGAAAATTGACTTTAATTTCTCTTCCATTTTTTATTTAAATTTAGTTTTTAAAAGTATTAATAAAACTGATTGTGATAGCGAAAATTCCCTTCTTTACATATTTTATTGGAGATATAGAGCTTTAACCAGATAAAAGTAGCACGTTCTCTCTTTTGAATCTTATTATTATTTTTTTTTATTTATTTATTTTTTTTTTTTTTTTGTAGATTTTAGTGAAATATATCGGCGAGAATATTTCTCTTTGCGAATTTTTTATATGAATAATGTATAATATATAAATATTTTTATCAGTTTTTTTTGCAAACTAACAAGTAACAAATAAACAAAAAAGACTTATGATAATACAGTGTCTTCACTTTCTTATTATTCTTTTTTATTCCACATAGGATTATTCAAGATTTAAGCGTAAAAGCTCAACTTCGCCATCTCAAAAAATTCAATTTAGCATCAACATTTATATTTGAAGGATAAGGATATTCAATATTTTTCATGCAACCCGGAAAACAGGTTTCATTGAGAATGACGGCTAAAGTAAAATTTCGAGTAACAATTATTATTATTTAGAACGGAATAATGTTCAGTTGTTTAAGACACGAGCAAAATAAAATGTTGCAAACAATAGCAAAAGATAAAAAAAGCAAAATACTTTATTAACTGCAATAAATTAGACAAAAAAAGAATGAAGTTTATTTTTTAATGTACATTTTTATTTAATAGCATAGTTTTCGGGCTACATTTTTTGGCAATTGTTCGTTGAATTTTGTACACATACACATTATTTTTTCATTCTTAGAATTTAGATAATCTCAAAGGAATCATAGAAATATATACACTGAAACAGCGTTTCTCAAACTGTGGGGTACGCCTTCCTAGGGGCGTAATAATCCTACCAGGGGGCACGAGCACATCGAAAAGTCAAAAATAAAAGATTTTTATAAAAAATTATTATTTTATTGAAAGGAATTAAAACAAAATACAATCTGAGGTAATAAAATATGCACATTTACAATGATATAATATACTTTTAAATGTATCAGCATTGCTCAATGCATTTGATCATTAATTCATCAATACTAAATTAAGAACAAGTTTAATAATTAATAGTGACCCCACATGGGCTGTTTTATACACAAAGTCTTAAGCAAAATTAAATACTTATCTTAATAATTTGTACAGTTTATAATTAAAGTTGTATTGTAGCCTTAGCGTCAAAGTAATATTGAATTCAATACATTGTTATTGTATGGAGGGGGGCGCCATGAAAATTGTGATTGAAAATTGGGTCGCAAAAATTGAAAGTATAAGAAGCACTGCCCTGACATTAAAACGAAACCAAACAGACATTTAGTTACAGTTATATTCTTAAGATACCAATGGCCCTCTCTCAACCAACTAAAGGCAAGAAACAATTAAAGGAAAACACGGATTACATTTTTTAAAAAATGTAGGGACCGATAATATTTCAGAGAAACATTAAGCATAAGAGATCATCTTGAAAAAAGATTATTCTAAGTTAATTTTTTGTCAAAATATTTTATTTAAATAATTTATTTTTGTCAAAATGTCCTTAAAACAATTTTATGCATGTATTCTTATATGAATGACACTAAATGTCATGAAAATTATCCATTTATGCGCTTTTTAAAATCTCACGGTTCCGAACGTAGTCGGATACCTTAAAGAACTTTTAACATGTAAATTAAATATGTCTCGTGACTTACAAGTCAGAAGTAAAATATGCACGACATCTAAAAAGGAGGAGATGCCCTAAGAAAGCGAGTACCGTATTTAAGAAGCTTAATTTTTTTTTTGCCTTCTTTTCATATTTTATAAATAAATAACTAAAGAAAAATCTTTTTAAATTATGAAAGAGAACTTTTTTGTTTATTTGTCCTATACAATTAACTTCATTTTAATTAATTTTTGACTGACAGTTAATTTTCAAGAATATTGCGCAGGTTGCAATGGTTAAATTTATTACATTAAATTTTAAAGCATATTTATTCTGTTATCTGAAAAATACACACAACCTTCACATTGAAATATTCGAAAATATTTATGTATTAATGTGCTTAGTATCTGCGTGACATTTTAATTTTATACAATTTGAAGACAGTTCCCTTAATTTTAATAAATGTATTGTTGTCTTAAAAAGATTTTTAAAATCTTTTATTGCTTTTTGCAACAAAAATACACATTTTTCAACAAAAAGGAAATGTTTCATATGAATATATAGAACTCAAAAGTAGAGTTAGAATCTGCTTCTGGGGATATTGATACATTATTCAAATAAGAAAACATTCGTAAGGGTTAAAAAAGCTGCAAATCTTAAATCCTTAAACGTTTAAAATTGTTCTCAAATCTTTTTAAATTTTTCTTTAACCAAGCATAAAATAAGCAAATAAATAAACAATGTTGGCAGTAGCATATATGGAGCTTAATTAAAATGAAAAAAAAGAATACTTAAAATTGCGAGGGAACCTAAATTATAGAAAAAGGAAATAATGTATATGTAGTCAGGAATTTGGAAAAAGGGAACAAAATCCATCTAAAAACTACGACAGCGAATGAAAGTATAAGTTTACAGCTTACTATGTAATTTTATTAAATAAAATTGAAATCATAGCAATTGCGATTGAAGAGAGAATATCCACAGACGTTTGAATTCTTACTACTACCAGAAATATTTATATCTTTTTTTTATACCTTTGTTTGTACATATAATTGTTTTTTATATCTTTAATCAAATTTTAAAAACTATTATCCTTCATCTAAATCACACACATGCATCTACAATCGTTTACAAATTAATTTATAAAAACAAGTGGATATTTAGGCTTAAATTGAAAGAGAATACAGACACGAGATTTTTAATGTAAAGAAGTCATATAGCACAGTGATACAACAAAATTTTTTCTTTAACATGATAGAAATCATATTGCGCTATTAGAAATAGTTACAATGAACATTTTAAGGGAAACCAATTAACTCTAATTAATTTTAACACACTAGTTGAACTAATAGTTTTATCAATTATGTATTAGCTCTATACAAAATAATTTGCTCCAGATGCATAGCATGGGAAACTGAATTCCATGTGCCACTGTGACACGATAAATGCATAGTAAAAATGCTTAACTATTAAAACACATTAGACGGTGAAAATCGCCAAGTCACAAAATAATTTTGTAAGCATAACACTTTTTTTACAATTATGAATAATATAAAGATCTGTAACATGTACTTCAAACATATTTTGTTAATTGCATTTAATTTCGTTTAATAATCTCATTAGTTAATTAAACTTATTTGATTTAATTAAATGTGTTTCCATACAAAATTAAATGAACCACGCACATTTAGGTATGATAATGTTGTATACCTAGAGTGAAGCATAATTTTTTTTTCATATTAACTTTATAATAACCATAAATATGATAAAAGTTTTACAGATCTTACGAATAGTTGTATGCATTAAAAATTGCCCTTGCAAAAGAGAAATGTAAATACCTTACAAAGAATTCAGAATTCTTATCGATAATAAAAGTAGTATCATTAAAATTTTAGTTTTGAACATTTTTAGACTTACAGATCAGCAATTTTCTTCAGAGATGATCAAGTTTATACCTTAATACGCTAGGTAAATAATCTAAATCAATTTCTACTTGAAAAGTTTAAAAAATTCTTTAAAAAGATCAGAATATGTTAATAAAGAATAATACGGACTTCCGGGAAAAAAGAAAAAAAAAATGTATATATTGAAAGAACGACTTAGGGAGACAGAGATATAGTAGTAGGAACAATTCAAAGCCGTTCCAAATACATTTAAAAATATGTGTATTTTAAGTATGAAAATTCTGAAAATGTTCACAAGAATTAAAGTGTGAACTATTTTTAGTGTGAAAATTTCATTTAACGATTCCTTCTAAAATCTCTGTCAAACCATAGCAGAAAAAGTGACAAAAAGTGCATATAAATTAATTTATTTCACAATCAATAATGAAAAAGATAAATACGCAATAAGAATATATGTTTTCTTGATTGGAAGTTTCTTAATTTTAGGTCTAATGTGGAATAGAGGAGTGCCAAAATCTGTAGTATTTTTTCTATAAAAGTTTCGCTTACGCGTGTTTTAAATGTGAAGGCTTTTTATTTAGCATATTTTTGATTGATCTAAAATGTTCACAAAAAGCTGCTTAAATCAAAAAGAGAAAAATATATATTTATAACAAACATATCCCGGCCCATCTTTTTTAAATGGAAATAAAAAGAATTTAAAAGGGAAATGTGTGCTAATTTTTCTTTTTTCCCTTTTTGAAACTTCCTATCCTTTATATAAACATTTCCTCAGATTCTTTTCAAACGAAAAACGTTTGCATGATTAAGGAAAATATTTACTTCTTAAAATCTTTTCCCGTTTAATTGAGGAGCCTTTTTATCACTTCTGAGAAAGATTTTACACTAAGAGCTCTTTTTGCTCTTCGTAAATGGGATGGTTATTATTATTATCTTTCTCCACTTCAAAAATATTTTGATTGGAGAAAGCAATCTACCATTCAGTGTTCCGGGACATTTCTTGAAATCTAATCTGACGGTTAGAATTTGAAAAGACTGCAGATAATTTAGAAAGACTGAAAGTTTCATCTAACTTATGTTTTTTTGATCAATTGGAAAGGAAATACAAATGAAGTGAAATTTGTATTTTATACTCTACCATATATAATTTTAATCTCTGTACTTAAGGAAATGTGATTATTCCTTTTCATAAATGTTTGCGCATTAGAATCAATTCCATTAAACTAAGTTTGTGGTTGGAATTTGCATTCTTTTTGTCTCTTGGATTTCTCTTTTGATACAAAAAATATATTGAATATTGCATTCTTACGCTTTGTAAAAGGAATTATTCTTAGAGTCATGAAAAGAAATGTGGATTTTGTAAAATAATCAATTGTTATAAGAATTCTTGATACAGAGTGATCGATCACAGAATTATTGATACTATATATAATTTGAAAGACAATTTAAAGCATTCAATTTAAAACATTTGGATTCTCATGAAAATGATAGAAAGTTGATGACTAATATGATTTATCATTAATTCATTCCCTTAGATATTGTTTAAATTACATCTCAGATGCTTAAGAGAAATTAAAGTCATAACAGTAAGCGCATAATTTACCAGTTTACCTAATTAGACATCTTGTTGTACATCTTTGTGTGTACAACGTTTTAAAATTAGGAAGCGGATTTTTCAGATATTAAGTTGTTGTTTTTTCGTTCATGATCATATTGGAGACTCTACAATCGGAAGTCCACTCAGCATTGTAAATTGACGCCAACCATATTTAATTTGGGTTTGGGTGAGGGAATGAGTAAGAGTTATATATTAACGTAGCACTATAAAGCAACAAAAGGGCTATTGGGGACCTCATAGTTTCGAGCCCCGGTCAAGTGATGAGGAAGACACCTGAGCTGTCCTCCCCTCTCCAAACTACAACGCCAAAGAGTGGACTTAAAACTTCAATAGATTTAATGTACACCAGTCCCTTCCATACGGCAGGTCTTCAGTGGTTCCAGGACTCGTGCCCGCAACAAAGTGGCCACGAGTTTTATGAACATAACCACTAGGCTACTGCGTCCACCCATTTGGATTCGGGATGCACAGTTATTTCGATTCAGGCAAATTCAGAATATTTTACTATGAGTATCGAATGTATATTAATGTAGGAAATAGTTCAAGCTGGGACGTTTGAGAAAACTAATGGTAGCCTGAGAGAAAGAAAATTAAATAATTAGTTTATTCACGCCACAGCTATTAAATACAGCACATACATTTACATTGAAGTTATTTACAAGACTGATTGTTTATTTGTACAAAATATGTTATTTGGGAGGGAGGAGGCAACACTACCGTTCTCTTGGGTATTTTCAACGAACTTTCTTCACTCGGTTAGGGCAGGCGATTCTTCCCTGACACCTCGAATTACTCTAGGGGTTTCCAACTCGCAGGTGTTGAATCCAGCCGTTAGGGTGCACAGCCATCGGTTTCGAGGTCATGTCAGATGACAGACTCCACAGTATTTAGAGATGCACGTGTGCATAGGAACGGTGTTATCCTATCCACAAAAAGAAGCCGATTTTTCAGCTGTGTGAAGCGAAAACGTCACAAGGCTATGTCCATAAAAAAAGAAAGAGAACTGGATCTTTAATTTTGGGGGATTTTTCTCTCTCTTTAGGAAAATATAAATTGTTGAACGTCATATATAAATATGCAAAGCAGGAAAAAAGAATAAATGGGAGTTAGAATTTTTGCTAAGCTAATTGTCCTTATCTATATATAATGCAGGGGAAGGTGGGTACCTTGTATATAAAGCAATGTTTAACCCCACAATCTTGGTTCCTAAGACTAAAAGCTTGTCAGTCAATATTACATATACTGTCTTGTTATATTTCTATGCATATATGCATGCGTATATACATATATTATATCACACACACATAATATGACAGCATTAAAATTGTTATGCTAGGTGACATGTGACTATCTTATTTCAATAAATAATGTTTCATGCAAAAACATTTTAAAACTGGACGAAAAATTCCATCAGAAGAAACAAATTGTAGTAAAATATTGTTCCAAATGCACAAAATGTTTATTTTCTTAAATGTTAATGCTCCATCTGAAACGCAGAAAGGGGCTGTTTTTACTGAAATTAAATATGTGTAAAGCTTCTAGACAGATATTGAAATGATTGAAAATTCAAAGCTGTAAGATACAGCTGTTGCTGCCAGTTATAAGTTGTAAATCTTAAAGATTAAATAATATAAAGAACTAATTAATGATTATATATTTTAGAAGCAGATATTATTAATTTTGACGACGAACTGCTTAAAAGAGGAATGAAAAATAAAAGTTTAACTCCGGGCAATGGATAATATTGTTTTCCAAAAGAATAATATGATCTACCTTCACTTCTGAACCGTATTTACAGAGGATACATTTGTATACTTAACACATGAAAGCTTACCTTTCTTTGTTGCCCTAAAACTGTCATCGACGCCGACTTTCTCGACAAGCGCAACGAGCCGAGAGCGCGGTAAGACGCTTGTGTCGGCATTGATTCGGTCGACAGCGATGCGAAAGGCGAGCTCCTGCTCGTCATCTTCGGTGTCGAACAAACCACCTGAAACAAAAACTCTTTAAGTCTCCTCATAAAACAAAAACTATAATGCTATTAACTAGCTTTTTACGTACGTTCTTTTACCGTATCGAAACTGTTGTACAAATACATTTGTCTATGCAAATAAACAAATCGAATGCAATTGGACTAAAAAGGAAAAGCGCGTCGCTTGATAGTATTCTCTATGTTTCTTATAATCTCTGCGGATAAAAGTTATTTGCTGTTTTAAATACAACGGATTTTGTTTACTAGGTTTAGAATCTCATTCATATTTTTAAAACAGGCTACTCTCTCATGAACCTTTTTGTTTATGTTTATGTGCTACTTTACTTCGTTTTTTTTTCTTTTTGATTGTATTTTTTGTAATATAAATTATTCTTATGTATCCTAGATGTTGTGCATATAATAGTTTATTTTTAATTGTAATTTTCCTTCAATTCAAATAACATCTTAAAGTAAATGTAGTCTCTGTTTCATTTGCATTTTTAACATTCATCTTGCCTAGACTTTTGCATTAGGTAATTTTTTATTGGAGCCAAATGACAATAAAAATTAACTAAAATTTACCGACGAGCATTCTGTATTTACAAGAAAAGTGATATTTGAAGTATTTTTGCAGTGGACTTAAAAGATAAAACAATCTACTAGATATATATTAACACTCTCGTAATACTTACCGAAGTTATGCAACATTAAACGTCAGTATGAACAATAAAAGCACAAGAAACAAAGGTATATGAAAAAAAAAATTACCTCTATAACTTAGTGTAACTTCCTAAATTTTTACTTGTAAAAGTCCTGTCCGTAATGGGGAATAAGTTTGACACATCTGTCTTAAATACAAATCAATGTAACCCTGTTAGCCTCTTAAATCAAAATTTTATACAACCTATTTAACTTCCTAAAACAAACTTCTGTTCAACTCTGACAGCTTCTTAACGAAAAATAATGTGTAATCTTGATAACTCTTAGTGAAACTTATTCGTTACTTTGTTGATTTTTATATCCTTATATAGTTTCCTTGACTTAAATTTACTCTAATAATGAGTAAAAATCTTCTTTGGAAGGAATCGATTAAATCCACAATCAACAGAAAGACTGCTTGACCTTTCACTATTAGGATTTAAGACTATATTTATAGAATATTTGACAAATTTGAATAAAATTTCTTAGACATGCGCTTCGTAAAAAAGAATAAAGTAAGCAATGAAACGAAGAACAATCCATTCGAAAGTAAAAATAACTAAGTAGACATGATGTCAATTAAATATGTTTTAAAAATTCGAATCTATTACAATTCAGAATACTTTTATGGTAAAAATGCTCAAAACTCTTGTGATCGGGGTAGCCAAGTGGTTGGGGTCTTACACTAGCGGTCTGTTGAGTCATGGGTTCAAATCCTGGTGCCTTTAGTGGCCCATATAGAGGGGCTGACGGGCACTAAATCTGTGGAGACTCAAAACAATCCTGATGTGGAAGATTGGTTGGGAGAGGAGGAAACTGTGACTCAAAATTACTAGGTCCGTCACAAATAGCCCTCTTGTAGCTTTAATATGTGATGTCCATATATTTAAACAGGGAAAAAAATAATACACTTGCAATGTGAATATTATAATTAAAAAATATGTGTGTCCCACTTGCATTTTAGAATTATTCGTTTTCAAAACTTGTATGTGTATGTCATGTCATTTTGGAATCATTTTCCCCATGAAGATATATATATTGACTTATCAACGCGTTAGCTTAAGATTTTGGACGTGCAAAGTATACGTCTAATTTGATAGCCAGCATTTGATAAACGTGATTCAACTCGGTAATATGAAAAGTCAGATTACTGAAAAAAAAAGATTATTTTTTAAAATTCAAATAAGCACATTTTATTAATCCTAGCATATCTCCTTCACTTTAACATCTTTTTTTCGAACACATCTCAAACAAATTAGTTTCTCTTTCTAAAAAGGTGGGGTCATTAGAAGACACAAAACTAGTATTAAATGTATTAATCTCAGTCTGGTTAGGAAACAATTTATTTCGAGTGTGAGGTTAAAGACTGAAAAAAAAAATTGTTTTTAATCTTTGGCGAAAGATTAGGTCAGTTTAGAAAATGAAACATGATCTTCTACCCTAATTCGTTAAGTTTTCGCATGGTTATTTGTGCCCAGCATTATGCATTATAAGGACACCTTTTTTTCCATGACCTTTATTCTTTAAGGCTTGATCCCCCGAACACCTTATCTTTGTTCAGTTTGCTCCTTGATGGTACTATCATCAAATGCAGTATCAATAGTACGAGTAGTATGCGCCCTATCCAGTTTGGATTTGAACAGAAAAATAACTTTTACTTCATTGGTCAATATAAAACATTGTGCAAAACATCTGGAATAATTATATTTATCCAAAGTTAAAAAGAAAGGAAATACGGTAATTTGCAGTGAACTTTCGGAACTTCAAAGATGCACAATACAAATTATAACTTTATATACTAAACCATTCAAACAATCAGTTAGCAAATGTTAAAAAAATACGAAATGCATTTACACGATGTAATAAGGAATCATAACTTATTGAAAGTAATACTTGTTTGTTATTTCAACTAATAGTTTCTTTTCTCTCATCTATTTCTTTCCTTTTCTCTCTTTTTTACCCTTTCTTATCATTTTAATAAGATCTCTTTTTAGTTCCTTAAATCACATCACACAACTAGCTATTAATTTGCATTACTTTAAAATTTATCATTACTATAATTTAAGAACGCATTATTATCACAAATATATTTCTTTCTCAAATTTTTTCAAATCCTAAATAATAAAAATTCATACCACGCGTAAATATAAACTAAGTTATTCCAGCTTGTCTATTAATAGAACCCCACCAATTGGTTCGATCTGATCGATTCAAATGTTCGACTTTTCTATGTAGTCCTATTCTCCAACCAAATGCACAGAAAACTGCATTTAGTTTCTTTCTCTACCTTTCCCCCTTTCATTTGAAAGGTTAAAAAAGTAAAAACACTATTGGGGCTAGTATGTACTTTTAGGAAATTCTGTGGAGTAGAATTTTACTCTGAAATTTTGAATATTCGAATCATGAAATTAATGATAATTGTAAAATTTCTATATAAATTGAAATATAAGTAAAAATATTTATTTTTATTTCTAAACAAGCTTCTTAAAAATTTTATAATGTTATTTTTTGTTTAATCCAGTTACAAGTAAAAAGTGTATATTCTTGTACAGAGAAGTGAATTTTGGAAAGTAAATTACACGGTTCAAGGAAGAGCCACCTCTTTATTTTACACAGTTAATTTATTCCAACGCGATTTAGGATTGTTAATTGTTTCCCGAAAGTATGAAAGAAATACATCGATTTACTGTTAATTTAATTTTTGAGGGCCTCTTAAGTCTGGTTCAAGTCTCAAAAACCATTTTAAACATTGATCCAAACATAGAACGCATCCTTAATTTCCGAGATCTAAAGATCTTTGCTCAGTTGATTACTAAAAAAAATATAAAGAACTTGCAAAATCAAAAGAGGAAAAAAATGAGTAAATATTTTCCAATAAAAAGGTTATTACCACAAAATATCTCCCAAATCAGTTCATCTTTTCAAACTGCCATTACTGGTCGTAACTCTTTATTAGAGTGTCAAAACGTAGCTGATATGGTCGACCATTGTAGAGAGTACACGACTGTTATTTATCTAGACGTAAGCAAATACACTTGTTATCAATGGCAAATAACTAATTAATATGTCATTTCTAGTATTTTTTAATTTACAGTTTTTATCTTTTATTGAGTCAATATATGTATGCGCTTTTCATTTTATTTTCGTTATTAATTGAATCATGCAGTAATTTGGTATTAATACTGAAACAAATAGATACTGTAATATTAAATATATGTTGTATTTTTAAATGCATATATGCCAAAATGTTAAATGTAGAAATGTCATGTTAAATGTAAATGTACATATATAGATAATTTATAGCGCTTTACATGGTTTTTCGAATTAAATAACATTAATTCTTTAATCTATTCAGTTTTCGTATAACGTGAATAAAATGTTAATCTTTTTTTTGACTATACAAATCGTGTTTTTTTTTTTTTTTTTGCATGGTTTTTTGAGGAACCGTGTAAAATAGAATCAGATATATAAAACGAAATGAAGCATTACTTAACAATAATTAAGTTGCATGATACTTAGTTACTTTTTCTAAAAAGTGATTTAAATTAATCAAACACAACTCGCTAACATTGAAAATATTATTTAAAAGAGTACATCTGTTCTTTTTTTAAAAAACAAAGCAATAAATAAATGCTTACAGTTAATTGTTTAGTTAGGATTATTATATTGAGTTACTTTGTTCTTTACATTATTTTTATAGAATAAAAAACTGCATTATCCCTATTTTCATAAAATTATTTTGCTTTGTTTCTTAAACAAAACAGTTAGAACATGGCTCTTTTGTTGAAGTTGTTATTTTTTTTTTTTCAAATCAGAATTTTAAACATAAATAAGACTAATAAAAATGTTTTTTTCAGTAACTAATGAATGAGCCATTTGCGTTTTTATCAAGAACTTGCGTTCTTAAAAAAAGTTTATTATTTCTTTTACAAAATAAACGTGATTTTGACATAACCGTTTTAAATATTTCAAAGCATTACATTAATATATTATTCATACTGCTATTGATACATGAGAATAACATTAAGTAATAGCTAAAACAAAGCAGAAAGATCACCGAATATATACTCTTAAAAAACTAATACTTCGAGGTTTTTGTACTATTATCGAATAATACAAAATAGTGCATAATATACTACATTCAAATGAGACATATATTTTTGTATCTTATAAACGGTTTTCAAACTATAAATATATTATTGAAACATGCTTATATAAATTGAAAACTGTTTATAAAATAACAAATATCTGTGATCTCCAAATAATGATTCAGAAACGTAAGACTAATAGAATAACTATGAATTGCTTTTTGAAATTGCATTCAAATTAAAAACGTAAGTAATATTTATATAATAAGTTTAGAAATAAATAAGCAAAGCAGATTTAAAATGTGATGTTTCTACAATTCATTTCTGAAATCGGTGCCATATCATTGTATTTTGATGTTAGATAAAAATGCAGCTTTTTCAATCACATTTAATCTTTTTCCCTGGCTGTTTTTGAATACAATTATTCTTATTGTTACAATAAAGAGAAGCATTTTGAATGCATTATTAATTTTACAGTTAATTTTTTCTGAAGAAATTTTGCTACACAGATGCTTGTTTTACATATTAAAGTAAAACTTTGCTGTGACTGAGCTTGTCTTAATGTTATATGACTGAAAGTTTTGCATTAAAAGTTCTAAGGATTATTGCCAACAATTGTGAATTTTAAACTTTGATAAATATTCTACATCGTTTCTTTCTTATTTTGAGAGACAGTAAAGGCTTAGTTTCGATTACTTATCTTTTTCAATCAAGTAGTCGAAATTAAGCATTTACATTTATCTTTTAATCCAGGGGTGGGCAAATAGTGGCCCTCAAAGAGTTTTTTTGGGGCCCATCAAGACAGTTAGAAAATTCACTTTGAACAAGATTTGTTTCCTGCACGCGATTAAAGATTCTTCTTATATTTTTCACTATTAGGAAAACAAAATTACTTTATTTATTTACTAGGAAAATAAGGTAACTAAAAGTACAAGGTGCGACACAAAAAAAAATGAAACTAAGAGTGTAACTTGAAGAAAGAGGGGAGTTGGCAACAACTGTTTGGGTGACGTTATCTCACACCCTCCTCTATCCATGTGGCCAGTTTCGCCTTTACCGATCACGCCAGTAGGGAGTATTGCGTCGTTGAGAGAACATGTACAACTGCATTCTGCCGTAAAAATGTCGAAGCAACATCAAGTTTCTTGTGAAACTTAAGAAATCAGCCACGAAAACATTTCATATATTATCCGAGGCTTATGGAGAGGAAACTTTGTCTCGTGCACATGTGTTTGTAGGGCAAAAGCGGGTTTCAGGGGGAAGAGACAGTGTGGAAGTTGATGAACATGCTGGGCGCCCAAAAATTGCCAAAATTCGTGATATGAGTGGGTTCCCACTCACATCAGTGGTCAGACTATTAATCAACATTACCACATTGAAATATTAAAAAGACTTCGTGAAAACAATTAGGAAAAAAAAGGCTAGAATTGGGGAGTGATAGATGGCTGTTGTACAGAGACAATACACTCGCTTACACGGCCGCCCTATTTATCAAGCAGTTTCTGACCAGCAAAAATGTTACTGTGATGGAGCATCCTCCCCTTATTCACCTGATTTGGCCCCCTGTGACTTTTTTTTTAAAATTTCCTACAGTTAAATCTTGCTTAAAGGGACTCCATTTTACCCCAGTTTAAGAGGTTCATGCAAAAACGGAGAATATTCTGGCCTTCCAAAAACCTCGTTCCAGAACTGTTACCAGCAATGGCAGCACCGAATTCAGAAGTGTGTGAACGTTGAAGGAAACTACTTTGAACGTGATAATGTCATGGAGAACTGATTTTGTACGTACAATGATTTATTGGACCAGTCTCGTTTTTTTTTGTGTGTGTCACACCTCGTATTTCTACTAAGATATCTACAGAGTTTGGAGGATAAGATAACAAGAAAATTTCAAAATTGTAAGAAAATTGAGCCTAAACTTAATTTGCTCTATTATTCCTTTGTTATATATATTGATAGAGCATTTGAGGAACTACAACTTGATTTTTTTTTATTTGAAGTCAAATCACAGTGTGAATTAAATGTTTAATGCTATGATATTGACTTTTACAAATCTTTGTTAGCCGAAAAATTTCCATATATGAAGATATTTGCAGGGGAATTGTTCTTTATATTTTAGACGACATATTTTTGTGAAAAGTTATTCTTGCATTATGATCAACAAGAGTAAATATAGATGCAATTACAACAAAATGGTAAAATTGCAGGCTGTCATGAGAATTTAAACAAGCAATCTTATTCTTGATTTTAAGAAAAATTGTAGTAAAGAGTATCATGGGATACATTTATCTAATTAAACTATCTCTAAAATTAAATGTGCACATGCAACTCTATAGATAATACTAGCTGCTATACCCGTTCTTCAGCCGGCTGAATTGAAAAATTAAACAATACAGATTGAAGAATAAAGAAGTTTTTAATGAGTTAATTTTATTTCAATTGCAAATTGAACGAAAAAAAAAGCTTTTTGTATATCTCAGTTGAACAACAACAAAAAAAAAACATATTAGTTAAATTTTAAGTTTGTAGATCTAATAGCTGCTAAAAAGGACTTTTTTTTTATTTATAATGCCCCGTAACTCTCTTTTGGGTCGATTTTTAAAAACACCTTCCTAGGCTGATCTCTGCTCAGCAAAAGTAACACATTGTTGCAAATTTTGTGTAATGAACGCTAAAATAGCGTAAATAATTTAATAGGATGCGTAATAGGTTAATATTACTTTCTGTGGTATTTATTTTATGTTAAAATTGTAATATGTTCGCAAGCAACGCCGTTCCTTACATCATAATGGTGATTCAATGGAAACATAGCGAAATGTTGGCGATAGAGCCGTTGGCATCATTTTTGGTGACCATGTTGGCAACTTGGCGATTGATTGAACGATGCAGAAGTTGATATGCTGAAGCACCATTCGGTGGGGAGTTGCAACAAAGAGGATAGCATAAAAACCTTCTCCCCCCCAAAAATACATATACATGTCAATCTTCATAATGATGGATTGAACGGTGTGCTGGAGTGATGCGATTTCATTTTTACAAACATCCATTTATATATATATATATGAAATTAGCACAGTATATAAGTTGGATAAAATTTCCACCATTCTATTTAGCTTATATTTATTGATTTTTATAATGAATGTCGGCACACACACACATTTTAAGAAGGCGTGGCCCTCCAGTGTCCTCCACTCGCATAATGTAACCCGCTAGCCAAAACAAATTGCCCACCCGTGGTTTATGCACATATGCGAAGACGGGCATCTGTGAACCATTTGTTGAATATTAATCTAATACATTCGATATATTTGACCTCCCATCTTAGAGCTCAACATTTTCGAGAAAATAATCGTTCGCGTGAACGCAACTTCTCGGTATCCAAAAATTGATGAACCGGTTTCACTATCGGAACAAAATATATCGATCTTCAGTAAGCGGAATAAACTGTGTTGTTCTTGGATCTGCTGTCAATGATACCTGGAGTTTCTAATCCATTAGGGTTCGTGAGAGCACGCATTCTTTCCATCAATGCACCACTCACAGAAGAATTTAAAATGAGATCATTTTATTTTTCTACGTATAACTTGAAATCTTATTAATTTTTTCTGCTATGAAAACTTTTTGTTTTATTTTCTGTCGATTTGGCAATTCTTTGAAACCATTCTTTGCTCATGAAACTACAACTCTGTTCAATTAAATTGATTTTTTTAAAATTTTAATGCTAATTTTTGTAATGTGTTCATTAACACACAACAACAGATTGAAAAGAAATAATATTTATACCGAGCAGACCTCTACAACAGTTTTTCAATTTTCAGAAAGTAATGTTTAATGCTATTTAAAGAAGCCCCCTATTCATTGAATTACAAGAAACACATTGAATGAATTGAAAAATACTGATAAATTAATAACGCTATAATAATTTATTTTTTTATGACTTTCTATATAACTAAGATATATATATATATATATCAACTGCAGTTCAGTTTTGCCATCGAAGTCTTTTATATTTTGTCGGGTATTTGTTTTTAAAGTACAAAAATAATATTTGTCGATAAGAAATAAAAACTAGTCCCTTGTTGTAAATTATTACTTTTTATCTTTTCTAGACCGAAGAATTGAAAAGGTATAAAAAAATATATATATAAGAACTTTTGTTTCTCCAAGACATGAAACAAATTCGAAAAAATTAAAGAAATAAAAGAAAATCTCTTAAGCTGAGCAAACAGTCAAGGTGTAATTTCTGTGTACAAAAGTAAACTTCTGTTTTCACGTGATAGTACATATAAAACTCATCATACATCTAGGAAAAGGATTTATTTATTTATTTTTTAGCCTTCATGCGTCATATATAAGTTAAATAACAATTCTACATTAAGACTGACTGATTTTAATTGGAAACCCTTGTGTTTTTAATTATTAGTGAACTGCGAATAATGAAAACTTTAAACAAGTTGCTATAAATTCCGTATCCTATTTCCTGAAGTATATAATAATTAAGAGGACACAATACGATTCAATTGACAAAAATCGGTATAAAAATCAAATATAATTTTTTTAGCCTAAATTATTCTGTATACACTTTTCTATAACCTCACAAAATTTGAAAGCTCTAAACTTTAAAAACGTAAAATTATGATAGTTTTTACGTTCGTTTTTATTCACATCTCTATGACACAAAGTAAAACTTTAAACTTACTTATCTGAAAAAGATAAAATAACTAGTTTTTGTCTTCCTTTAAAATGCTAAGGCTTTTTTTCTACTGTGCCTAATGCTTTGAATTTTTTTTACCTATTGCTAATAGTACATGTAGCAAAAGTTGGTATGCATTTAAAGCAATACTTATTTTTTTAAAAACAATTGAACTCGGAATTTATCCTTTTTTTAAGGACTTTTCAAT
This sequence comes from Trichonephila inaurata madagascariensis, assembly GCA_019973955.1. Lineage (NCBI taxonomy): Eukaryota > Metazoa > Arthropoda > Arachnida > Araneae > Nephilidae > Trichonephila > Trichonephila inaurata. The sequence continues at coordinate 62,174 of BMAV01021165.1, read as the reverse complement.
AAGCATTCATAAAAAGGAAGTATTGTACAATTACCAATCATCTTATCGCAAAACCCATACCAACTTTTGTTATACATAGTTTGACGTACTTGTAAATCAAATTTCATGCGTGTACGCAAATTTTTGTTACAGGAGTAGCATTTTAAAATCGCTTCACAAATTTTGTTTTTTCCTTAAAAAATAAAATGACTAGCTTTTTATGAAATTTTGAGCACAAAATTTGTTTTACATAATATACACACTTAGGAGGCAACCAAAAAAAATTTTTTAAATATTTAAATTAAAGTTTTTTGCATAAATCGTACCATGTCCCCTTAATGATTAATATAAAATAAATCTAACAATAAAAGTTTCCATAAATAATTAATCGGATATCCTAAGATATTTAAAAATTAACGAGTAAAACAAAAAACCAAAAAATGACGAATAAGATGTTACAAATAAGCTAAGAATGATTTTATACTAAAATAAAAATTATCCTCTCTCTTTCTCTTTTTGTACAAGGAAATATAATCAAGAATATTATTACTAATATTTTAGAATAGATAATCTACTAGAAGAAAATTGAATATCATTTTCTTTATCACTTAGTCACAGATTTTTAAATACTGAAAATAACTAAAATCACCTCAAAAAAGTTCAAAACTATTTTTCAAATATCTGGAATTTTAAAAAAATAACCCTAAGATAATAAATAGGGCAGTAAAAATGAATTAACAAGATTTCCCCTGTATTATATATATAGCAGTGGATCCCAAACTTTTTCACCTCAAGGAACCCCTAGAACTTGAAGGTGCTTTCGAGAAACCCCTAAAACTAGAAAGTGTTTTCGTGGAACCCCATCCCATACTTCGAAGAATATATCTCAAAATAACATTTAAAGTAGATCAACATGATATGGGTATTTTATGCAAAGGCATTTAAAAAAAAGTATTGCATTTATTGTTAAAAAATTATAATCTAATTTTTTAATATAATTTTAGTCATTAATATTAATCTGTGATCAAAGTTTCACTTATCCATGCATTATTTAATAACTGGAATACGTGCTTACTGTTTTTTTTTTTTTGCAGAAACTGTCGAAGTCTAGGTCTATTGGGATTAAAAGCAATTGCATTACTTATTCAGAGTTTAATTTGTTTTATACTTTGTTTTTGTAGCCATTCATGTAGGGAAATATATTTCACTTAAACACAATGCTTTGAATGGCCTTAAAATGTTCATAGCTGTATGAGAAAAACCTGTGTATTTCGTATGAATTTTCAACCTAAAATTTAGATGCTGTTCTTGTTAAATTTAGATTTTAACATCAACTCTGTTGATAAGTTGTTTCTTCTCCTTCATCGTAGGTGTTTTTACCACAAATACAAAAAGGGGTGAATTTTTCTTTAGAAAACTATTTAGTTTTGCAAGGCATTTTGTTAACTAACGAGTAGAAATTATCTCGTGGACCTCGAGATAGTAAACAATAGAATATTCCCAATATAGTATGGAAGTATATGTATATAAAGATAAAGTGTTTTAATATATTAATTTATTATATTATAAAATAAAAGTTTAAAAAGTGTTGCATAATAAAGTTATTATATATATAAATAAAATTTTCAGTTTTAATAAGTAGAATGAGCTATATATACTTGTAACTATATAAACTTGATAGAGAATGTGAATCCCTTTTGAATGCATATTTATTTCTTCTCTATTTTTTCATTGTGACTCGTGGAGTCCCATGGTACAGAGGAACACAATTTGGGAACCACTGATATATAGTAATGGCTACGATATATAACAAAAGATATCATAAACATATGGACCCTTAATCCACCTGGTTGATCAAAGCTATTTGAGGCTGAAAATTTAATCCGCCTGAAATTTAAATGTTAATTCTTTTCACTGAAATGTGTTAAGCAACTTTGAAATTTTTTTATGTTCACGTATATTTTTTTTTTGTTCGAAGTAACTAATCATTTATAAAAAGTTTCTTTGGATTTTTGATTGTTTATTCTTTGCTGAACTTTTCAGTTTCTTCCCACAGAAAATGAAGGTTTTAAAACTTTCTTTTCAAATTTCTTAGACTTCAATAATTTATTGATAATGTTACAGAATTCAAATTAAAGTAGAAAAGATACAAAGAAAGCTGAATAGAAATTATGTTGCTCATGCAATGTAAAATATATGTTGAGAAGTCTAATTTTTTTTCAATTTAGAAGAAATGCATCATATTATACTAAATAAGAAAAAAGTAATCTTAAACTACACCCATATAGCATATTTCTAGCTTTTATGTGGGCAATCTTTCGTGTGAATTACTACAGTTTG
>BMAV01021165.1:0-33131 GCA_019973955.1 Trichonephila inaurata madagascariensis | reverse complement strand
AAATTTTCTGGGGTTCAATTAATATTTACTCCAGCAATTATAATCAGTTAGTTCAACTTGATATATATACAGGGGATTCTGTAAGGATGTTACAGTAAGAATGTCGTAAAAGAGATATATGGCTATGTATTTTTTTTTTACATTTATTGAAAAATTTACTTTGTCTTAATAATTTGTGAGTTGTCTTTGTTCTTTCAACAACTTGGAACAAAATTTTTTGTGTAAAAAAGGAGTTAATGTTCTAATTTTTAAAAAATCAAGTGTTGTTGGTTTAATAAACTAACAAAAATATGCTATATATATTAATATATGGTTCAATTAATAATTATTTTCTCTACGAAAGACTTAAACTGTCAGGAGCATTAATTATGTGCTGCACTATCTTGTCAGTAAAAATTCTATTTGATAATTTCTTTTGTTTACTTATACACTGAAATGGAAGAAGGGTTTAGTCACTGAGTTCCATGGAAAAAGTGACGACACATTCAAATTTCAAGCAACAATAAGCACTAAGTAACGCTTTCCTTTTGAATTATATTTTCAATGGCTTACTTAAAAAATCATCTGGCTAAAAAAAAAAATCCTTTTTTTTTTAATATTTAAAAATCAGATACCACTGTTTTTTTTTTTAAATTTAAGATCAAATCTATTTTTTAAAGCCTTCTAATATATCAAAATATACTTTTCCTCTGTTTTTTTATTTTAACTTTCTTTCTTTTATAATAAATAATAAAAAAAGTTAAGATTGAATGCTTAATATAAAAACACATTAGAATCTAAGCTTAACTCATCAAAAAAGTATAGCAATAAAGGTAGAATTATAAAGCAAGGAGCTATTTTATGTGTGTGAAGCAAGATGAGAAACATTGAAGAAAACTAGTAATTATTTTGAAATTTTTAGGAATTCTGGTACCAAAAAGTTTAGTATAAATATTTCCTCTAATTTTTAGAGCTAATATTTTTTTAAGAATTTATATAACTTTGTTTTTACTACTTATTTGAAGAATTAAGCTCAACTTTGAAATCAACTGCATAGTTAAAATCATAGATAAATCAAATTAGTTGCATATTTGGAATGCAAAATATTTGAATGTTCTGAGTGACTAGCGTCGTACTTTAAAGTTATTGCTGAAGTAAATTATAATTTTATATCAACATCTTAAGATTACATTTCTGTTATATAAAAGCATAGTGTTTTTTTTTAAAAAAATGCATTAATTTTATCGTTACACATAATCTGTAAAAAATGGTGTACAGAAATTTTTATTTTAAAAAAATTAATGCAAATTATATGTTTGACATTCAATACTTTATTTTGTTGCATTATCCACAAATAAGGCAATTATGCTACGAGTCTTAACATAAATCTCTAAATTAAAATTTACTTCTACTATGCCATTGTAAAAAGAAGTATTATTTTCTTGGATAATTTTCTAGTCATGTTTTAAAAAAATTACTGACGCGAAGTACAATAATCCTAAAAATTTCCTTCCTTTTATTCTTAAAGGAGAATCTCTCAGAAAAGCTTTAAAAATGCTTTTTATTACATTTAAGGAAAAAAGGTTATCCTTTTTACCATCAATTGTGAAAATACAATATTTTAGGGAATACTTAAGCGTCGTTAAAGTTTAGTCTGAGAATGCGATGAACAAAGTAGAACCGCACTTTCCTTAAGTAAGTTATTATTTTCTGTAGCGATAGCAAAATGACTTAAGGACCAAAGATTTCAATTCAAAATATTGTCCGAAACACTAAACATGTCTAGACATTACAAAAACTGTACAAAATTCCAAAACTTAAAAAGAAAGATAATATGCATTCACCTAATTTGAAAGGAATTAGCATATCTGGGATTCAAAAGTCCATAGTTGTTTTCCTGCAATTTATGAAACAATAAAAGAAAGAGAAAAAAAAACGTAAGTATGCTTCTGCATCAGAGAACAAGAGGTACAGAGTTTTACAGAACAACTTTGTGCTGAATAATGGAGGCTGTAGAACATTGAATTCAATTTATTCCACAAGTTCTCACAAGACGTGGGGTAGAAGCCACGAGAATAAGGTATTACGCCACGTGCTACCCTCGTCATTTTCCAGTTCAAATTCAAAGATCCATTCCAAACAACTATCGTGTTTTTCTAGGGTTACGTTTATTCAAATCCAACTATTTGAGCCTGTCTATGGAGATATACATGTCTTTTTTTATTATTTTATGCCCTTCCCCGACCTTTTAGTCATAAGTCGACAAGCAGCCCAGTACTGTATAGAACGATAAAAAAAGTCATCAAAGGCACAGTCAACAGCATTTAAAGGAATATAGTTTGAAACAGCAAGGTATATTTTGAGAAGATCCTCCCAGACATTCTTGCTACTTCATGGTCAACAAGTGGGCAGGAGCTAGAGAATCTGCCATTCAAATCCTATACTGGTAATTCTGCAAAAGTTTTAACCAGTGGCAAGTATAAAACAGACCACGCGAACTGCTTTAGACAAGTGACCAGAAATTCTTGTTGACTCTTCAGAAAAGAGCTCCATGCCTTCCCTAATACCCTCTCTACGAACATGTTGGAAAGTTTGGATCTAATGGTGTTGGTTATAAAAAGCTTTTATGCAGCAGACAAAGGAGAGGATTTGGCTGTATTATTATGTATCCACCCTCGGACGACAAATCTTCTCTATCACTTCCATATATTCCGTAACGACTTAGGTTTCACTGCAATGCAATGTAGATTTTTATATCCAACAAATATTTGTCTTAAATTCAGGTATCATCCTACCTCACATGTAATTTTTGTTTTTTGTTTTATACATATTGTTTAGCAGTAATTCATCCCTCCATTGTAAATTGTTGCTGATAGCAAGTAACTGAATATAAATGTAACACCATTCTGGTTTCTCTAATTGTGTTTCATATTATTTCTTTGCTTATTTTGTCGATAAAATGTCCAAGAAACAATACAAAAAAGTGCTATTTTTTTCTATGCTGCACCACACAGTGGAAAATAATAGTATTTTATTGAGGTGTATAGTCTTCTATGTTCTGTTCATTTGTTTCTGAGCTGGGATATGAATTGACTTTTTGGTGCACATGTATGAGTTTTTCTTTTGTTAAGCGTGTATTTATTTATCTTTCCTTTTAAAAACTAGTGAATTTCTCCGCTTTCATTTTTCTCATAAAATACGTACATCTAAAAGAAATTAAGTAAACATTTCGTTTCCGATAAAAATTGTCTTTTCTAGATTAGGCAATAAGAACAAATGAAAAAAAAAATGCTTTTATTTTAGAAATCAAGCGCTAATTTATCTTTTTAATTGCGATGTTGTTTTTTCTAAATAGTTAAGTACAGATCTAAAAACATTTACTCTGTTTTTTACATAATTATAATTACTTTCAATTAGTTCTCATTGTAAGTTTTACTCAGTACGACGTGTGTATGTTGCAGATTTAATGAAAATTAATAATAATTGTTATTTAATTAATATAGTTACAGTAAAACTCTTTGATAAAGTTTCATTGAGTAGGAGTTTTGAAATTTTACCAGTGGTACTTCTATCGTATGGATGGTTCTCATCGGTGCATGTGGCAAACTGCTACCAATTCAGTCGATCCAACTCTCCAGATTGGATGAAATGATACTTCTTCTCTTCCGGATGATTCTATTCTTAGAGTGCTTTCGTTCGATTACACTCGGCTAGTATTCCTAATAGAATTCGTTAAAGCATGGATGGATGCAGCTGATGAAGCAGGATCAGTTGCAACTGGAGAAATAGATAGGCAAAAGAATTTTTCTTAAGTGAACGTTTGCCAGCTTATTATTACTCCTTATGAGCTACTTCCAGTTGATATCCCGGAAATCTTTTGACAACTAGGAAGGTTTCAGTGAGTAAATACCTTTTATTTTGCTGCTGTTACATTTCTAAGCGTACAAAAATACACTTTGATAAAGTGATTTTAAATAATAAATTTTGTAAAGAGTAATCGAATACAAATACAAGATACAAATTTTATCAGGAACATTTTATAAGAACTGTTTGCGATGAATTGCTTTTTAGCATTATCTCTTTCTGAAAATGATGGATTATTTTAAAGGTTAGATATATGGAGATAAATTATTAGATAGCCATTCAAGCATACTATTATTAACTTTCTGCAAATAAATACCGAAAACTCGAACATTTTACAATGAGATATTTCGATACCGATTTTATGATACAATTGAGGGATGCGTTGAAATTGAGGATAATAATGTACAGAATTTTAATACTAGTTGGCTACGAGGTAGCATTGGTTTTGTAAGTCAATTACCTGTTCTTTTCTCTACAGACTTAAAATTTAAAAAACATGCTTTTTTTTTATTCAGCTGAGATATGCAAAAAGCTTTCTTTTGTTTAATTTGCAATTCACGTAAAATTAACTCATAAAAGACTTCGTTATCCTTCAATCTGTATTGTTTAGTTCTTCAATTCACCCGTGCGAAGAATGGGTATACCAGCTAGTATTGTCATAAGTCTTTCATGCCTCTTTTGTAAGTGGATCTCGAAGGGGGACTAGCTGGGGTGGTTCAAATTATTGGATGGTTCAAAATTTACGCTGTACTTGTGTTGCAGATTTAAATTCGACGGGAAGCATGTTACAACTCGTGCTTGATTTTGCAGGGAACGAGAATATTGCAAAACGTGGACGTTGCACCATCTAGTTTGCATTTCATTAAACAGAAACTTTAATATATTTTAAGATACATAAAAGTCCGTAAGTAAAAATTTTTGTTCTTAATTCATTTTTGAAAGTGTTGTCCTAATTTTCGTGCACCCTATATATTTAAAGAAATATTTGAATCTTATCTAAGGATCACTAGTATAAGGGAATAATTTCATTCTTTGGGATGCGAAGTAAGCATAAATTACTCACCGGATTTCTTTATTTACTATTCGTATTATTTTGAAGCTTATGAAAAGTGTGAGTTTCTTTTTGAAACTAAAATATTTTCCTAAATATCTTCTTACTTATCTAATTAAAATGATAATTTCGGATTAGGTATGGGTTGAAAAATAAGCTCATTGCATTCTTTGTAAATTATGCTGAGTTTGTATTAAAGAATAAAGCATTTCCTCCTTCTTGATAACATTATGACGCAAATTTCAACTCATTATCTCCCAGCTTTTAGTCAAGGACCGGATGATATTATTGCATATTTTCCTTCTAAATCATGCTAATTTAAATGTTAGATTATCATTTCTTCCCTCAAAAATTTACAATATGATGTAGGGATGATGATAATGATAATGATGATTCCAAATGTTTGTGAAAAGCTACTACATAACATGTGCTTAGGATCGAAGAAGCTCTTTTTTTCCTCTTGGAATGCAAAAAAATTGTGGAAATTATTTGATTTTAGTGGAGAAATATACAGTGTGAGATATTTTAACAGTAAAGCTTTTATAAATGGCAAAGTTTTTATAAACTAAAATCTAAAAAACAGTTATAGCATATTGAATACATTTTTTAAGCATGATCGAATGCCTTCAAGATTTGAAAAATATGCCATTGGTCATTGATGTCTTGTTAATAAAGTTTTTGAAACTCAGATGAAGAATCAGACTTTCAGAATGTAATCCATTTTTAATTATTTTCTTACTGAAAAAAGATACAATGAAACTATAAAAATGTATTTTTAAGGTTATTGAAATATTAGTATGCTCGTAACATCTTTAATACTAAACAAATAAAATAGTTGACATTAAATTGATCCAGTTTTTAACATAATAATACAGATAATAGTATAATGCAAATAAATTATGTAAAAATAATAAATTACGATTTTGACTCCTTAGTTAGGAACTAGTGGGATCATTATTTAAATCTAATGTTTTCCGAACTACTTTTTTGTTTGTCTGTGAATTATAAAAAAAAATCCCAAATTATTTTCTCTTTTTTTCATTTGTCTTGTAATTTATAATTTAAGCAATCTCATACTAATTGAAATCCAGCAGAAACTTAAAAAAATATAGAAAATATATGAAGAGTCAGATGTTATTTGCTAATATTGAAAATTAAGAAGTTTAAGCTTGTGACGGATCTATACGCGTTCCTTCAATTAATCCTCTTGTGAAATCTTTGGGCTATCAATTCACGTCATTCACAACAAACCTTCGAAAGAAGAGAATCGGGATATTTAAATTAACTTACTATATATAGGCGAAGTTTTCTAGCTTGAAGAGAGAGTAGGAGAGGAGTTATACTGGAATCAGGTGAGATTGCTACTGAAGGTATCATATTTGAACTATTGTGATTAATAATTCATTAGGAGGGAGTTTTAAAGTGACGATTGTTCACTGAGATTCAATTGATATTAGATTAAATCGGATGATAGGTTAGATCCTTTATTAAGGTAAAGATCAAGTTTGATAATCTCCTAATCGTTCGTGTTTCACCGTCGTTGTTCCACTTTTACGGTTAGCATTGAGACATTCTCTTACTATTATCAGTTGAAATTGTATCTTTTCATTGGGTGATAAATAAATAGATTAGTTGTATCATGCTGAGTGTTTTTCCCTACCTCTCACACATCTAGGTGCCCGAGAGAGAGGTGCGAGCCTCTCACAAGCTTATCGGTTTAGTAACGTAAATAACATACGATTAATAAGAAAATTTTTTAAAAAATGAGGCATAACCTTTTACATCATATTACACAACTGCTTTTGTACAAATAAGTGGAATAGAACTTTGTAAAATGTATCTATAAAAGTAGTCACTATTTCTATACAAATATATAGTTAAATTATAACCCGATAATAAATCTCATACTTCCCCTCTCAGGCTTGTTTAAAACTGAATTCATTTACTTATAATATCTTCAGTATGAATTTTAAATGCCAACGAATTAAGTATTCCTTAAAATTTTTCGCTTCCAAGCTGAAGAGGAATGAATAATGTAAATGATCCAAGAAAGAGAGAGATAATGATGCTGGAAAGTGTATCTGCGTTAACAGACTGGCATTCGAAAAGCTACAAAGAGCAAAGTCTTAAATAAATTTAGTCAATGGAATATTCTGTAAATAATCCAGCCTTTTACTGTAGCAAAATATTAAAATAGTCACAGAATGGATTATTTTTCAGGAAATGATTATGGATAGAATTTAGTAAAATGCCCAATGGAACTACGAAAAAGAATCATACAATAGAACAATTCACAGTTATTTAACATTGTAGTCAACTAAGAATTGAGTTTAAAAAATTTATATAACATTTGATGCACATATAATGCATTTGAATACAAGTTGAGTATAACTTGTTATTCTTACTCAGTTAGACTTGACCCGGTAACCACGGCCCTATAAGAATTTCCCTACACACAACTCTCAGGCATCAATAGCTCAGGCACAAATAGACACAAATTTATAGAAGGCCTTAAAATTGATAATAATTACAAGCAAAAAAAATTCACTCGTGTTTTTTAAAATTCTCAACTGAGATATCTCATGCTTCTTGAGAAATTTGCACGAGAGTATGTTCTTAAGCTTAAAAAGCAACAAATTTATTTCTACTCGATTAAATGATTTACATTAAATATTTAATGCATATTTAAACCGCGTTCTCTCTTACGAAATTATTCGAAGACGAAACTATGTAAAAAAAAAATTTCATTAGAAAAAGTAAGGAATCTTTACATAGTAATTTATATCTTTAAAATAAAATAAAGGTATTTTATATAAAAGAATAAGCTAATTAAATTTCGAAAAAAATTACAGTTATAAGTATTTTTTTAAAAAAACACACTTTAGATTGAAATCAATAAATGTACATGCAAAAATCTATTTAAAAAAACATGCATTGGCAATGCTTCCATCCTAAAATTGTGCTTAAATGTCCTTATATCCCTACAAGTAAAATTGTGATATGTATTTAACCGAATAAACATAATCAAGACCACATAGACCAAGATAAAGGATACTTTTATTTTGTAAACATAGATATTGTGCGTATATAAAGAATACGTATTTTCTTATCTTTCACATCTCTGTACGTACATTCATCAAAATGGGTTAGAATCTGAAGGTAAGGTGTAAGGTCTATCCTTTATTTAATACAAATGTTTCTGCACCTTACGGGGTACCTGATCGTTACAACGCATTTCATTTTACAGGCTAGCATATATATATATATATATATATATATATATATATATATATATATATATTATTTTGTTTTAACTAATACTTTCTTCAACAGTTTCAATTCTCGTTGATCCATCGATGTTTTCTATTCAAAATATATTAATACATAGAAAAGCATTAAATGGTATATTAATATTATTTTTATGGTTTGTTTCTCCAAACCCAAATTATGGCAGCTGAAATTCAGTTTCAAAACCTATTTTTTTCCATATTAAATATAACTCTGTTATACTTAATAAGAGGAGTATAAAATATTACTCATCGATTTAAAGGGCGAGTTATATTTTTAAAGGATGTGTGTAAATTAATCAAACTTTGATAAACACTAATGGTTTATTTTTTAAATTTAATTACCGAATTTTTGATTTTAAAATCTTTATTTTGACATGAGAGACTTTTAGTTTTTTCCACAATTGAACTTTTGCGTGTTAAAGATTATTTATTAAAGAAAACTTCACTTTATTAAAAATGCAGTTAATTACTCTTTGTGAAGCATTTATTCCAACGATGAAATGTAAAGGAAATCATTTTTAAAGTCATTATCTACAGCGGGGCGATTCCCGTGCTTTTGATGTGAAAAATCCATAAATCTATAAGTTAGACCTCGTTGAAATGATAATCAGATGAATTGAAATGTAGACCTCATTTCACATTGCGTTAAATATTAAAATTTACTATTAATTAAGAGCAAAAAATGTGCTCATTTAGGGCTCTACTGGTTTGGGAGTTGTACATATTATTTCCGACAACAACTTTACTTTAGATTTCCAAATATACAAAAAAAAATTTAATTTTGTTTAAAAAAGTTGATTATATGAATTTATGTTTAATCAAATTTCCAAAGCTCATCGAATTTTTTAAAAACTGTTCAAATCTTAATATGTTTCATGTTTCTTCTTGCAATTCTTTTGCACAGCAGTATGTGAATACATTTAACAAAAATGCATTATTAGCGTTTTTGTTTCTTCGACCCAAAATACTTCTATTTAAGCATAAATCATTTAGATCACCGTCATAATTTAATATCTTTCCTCTCAAAAACGGTAAATGTGTTCTATAAACAAGCATATGTTTTTTATTTTGTTTTAAAAGAAATATTATAGACTCATAAATTCTACTTATAATTTAACAATCAAAGTCACACAAAAATATAAAAAGAAAAAGTTTTTATAAATATATACATACATGTATCTAAGACATTTCAAACTTACACAAAGATTTAATATTTAATGTTATATATATATATATATATATATATATATATATATATGTGTGTGTGTGTCATTTAATATATCTTATAATCACATGTTGTATATGACAATTTTGCATTTGATTTTGTAAACAATTTTTCCAAAGGAATATAGCTAGACTATGTGTACAACCTGGAGTGTAAATTTTCAAATATTTCGTATCTATATCTTTTTTTGTAAGAAATAAATTCAAGTTATAAGGCGAATTGTGTTCATTTTTTATTGAAAATTCAAGGATGTAGACAATTTTTGAGCCAAATGATCATTAAAGCCATGAAATGTGTGAAAATTTTCGTTAGTAGAGAATTGTATGGTGAAATTGATAAAAACAGATAGAAAAAATAAAGTTCATTTATTTAAATAAAACAATTCATACTCTTATTAAATACAAAATTGAAATAATAAATCGATCATCTGATATGAAAAAAGAAAAAAGAAATCAAAAGTTTTTTGTTTATTATTAAAATATTTTATTTTCTTTAGAAATAACACAATCTGGAAGAAAAGTGAGCAAGTATATAAAATTTATTTCCAAACTTGTCACCGAGTAGAGATAAATCAGTAAAAGTTAAAGTCGTTTGCTTAGTAAATTGCAGTTTCCCACTTAACTTTAAAATTTACGAGTCATTCTAGTGTGCATTTTCCCCTTTATTACAAAGTGTTTGTTCTAATGTATTTGAATGTGTTCTTTCTCTACAAATATGGTTTTTTGACATTAAAACAGCTCAAAAATGAAATTCAAAGTGTGAAAACATTTTTAATTTTAAAATATATACTGGTTCAGTTTATACAGATATTAACCCTGTAAGCGGTCTGCACTTAAAGTCTTGCCATTCTGGAGATGCTTCAAAAATGCACCGCACATATTTTTTTGCTTTCAGGTGGGGTTCTCATAAGCGGTTGAGCCGTATTTTTAAGAATGCGGCTCGGCCGCTTTTGGAAATCTTGCTTGAAGGCAGAAAAAGCATCTCTGGAATGGCGGAATCTTACGTGTAGACCGCTTGCAGGGTTAATTTAGATGCTTACTTTTCATTGATGTTACTTTAGAAGTAACATTCATTAATGTATAACTTAAAGAAAAGGCTTGCTAAATCATAGTATTTACAGCATTTCAGGTTATATTTAATAGTCAAGATGGAAATCTTTCGATTTAAATTCCTAATTTAATTTTAATAACGTTCAAGGAACTAAGTATTTAATCAAATATTGCTTTAAGTCTCACGTATTAAGGATTTCTCTTGTGTAAAACGAACAATACTGCTGCAACAGTTCAAACTTTGCAATTCAAATACAATATCTTAAAGCTTATAAAGGTTTCTTAAAATTACATACTTCATATATTATTAAATTCAAAAGATCATACACAATATGTAATAGTAGAGTGCAAAATATTTTATTTGAAGTTTTCTATTCAAATCTTAAGAATTTTTTTCACACTAATAGGAGTGAAACTTATACTTAATAAGAAACGAGAATTAATGTTCCTGAGCTTCGTAACCCGTTTTGTTTTGAAACTTAAAGCAACATTAAGATTCAAAACAAAATGTTTTGAAATTTAAAGTTTTTTTTGTTTTGTTTAATAAAAAGATAGCTTCTTTTTTTATTGTTCTCAAATATCTCAGGAATAGGATTTTCTTTGTTTTATTACGTAAAACATACTAGATTTTAAAACTTAGGGATTAATGTAAAACATAATGTAACTGATAGGAAAATATTAGCCTAAGAAGAATAATTCAGCTGAAACAAAAATCAAAAGAAAATTTTCAGACCAAAGAAAGGTTATAATAAAATTCTGCTCAGTCCATTCGAGAAAATTAAATTAGATAGCAAGGGTGTTAATGAATTCTATAAAGAAAAACAAGGATATAGTTTTAAATAGAACTTAACGTTCTTAATTTTTTACTATAATTTCCATGAATACTGGCTCCAATATTATAACAAATGTCGATCGATAATATAAAACAATTCGGAATGACGAAGATAAAATGTATATATATATATATATATATATATATATATAAATCAAGCTCTACTAAAATAAGATAAAACACAAACAAAAGTCGTTTCCAGAAATGAAATTTTCTAGTGTGTTTCTTTTTCTTCAGTTTTAATGATGTCTTCTTACATTTTTGTAACAATAATTTTATCTTGTTTACCTCAAAATACTACGTTTTGTAACCTGAGAATTGTCTGAGAAGAATAAAAAAGATCATCATACTTTAAAGCACTTAAAGGCTTTTAAGAGTTATTCTTTAGCTAAGCTCTTACAATTTCTTAAAATAATATCTCGAAATGTTTGTCAACATAAGATAAAATGTAACAATTTTGATCGTCTTGTTTCTTTTTAAACAAGTTTTCTTTGAAATAGATTTCTACAATTGAATGAGCTTTTACCTAACGCAGTGGAAATATTTCTTAATGAAATTAAAAAATCGTTTTTAGCAATGTTTATTTGTACTGAATTATAATTACTGTAAATAATGAAATAGTTGACTCTCTTATAACTGAACATAATTTAACATAATGTTCAAGCAAATATAATGTTAACAAGAAAAAATAAGCACATCATTTGTTTTATCTTTTGATGAGCAAAATATTCTTAAACAAGGAAAAATGAGGGTATTAATTTACGTGATTTTGTTTTATATTATTCATACCAAAACACGAAAACCAATTCATTTCATTCAAACCAAATGACTGATTCAAAGTTCCAATTGCTAAATAGCGCAGGTAATCCCATTTGAAACATTTGAGTCCTATGTAAATGCTCAAGAATCATGGTAATCATAACAAGTCACAGAACTTTTTCCTGTCGCCGAAGAGTATATACATATATGTATTCATTAATATAAAGAAGCATTTATATCGCGCGCGTACGAAATTCGAGACATCTAATATGAATTCCTGTATTTTGTATATAATTAGCATGTTAGAGCACCTAATAGCCCCAGGTACTTTTATTTTATAATGAATTGTTTTCACTATTTGAGTACAAGTAGTTAGTGTAATTATTAATCATTAGTTCAATTATTCATAGTGGCAATGAGAATGACGAAAAAGGAATTGCTTATAACACACAAAAACTTATTTCATCATTATATCTATAAGAGAGTGAAAGGCAATAAACATATTTTATTGAAAAATAACTAGTTGAATAAATATATCAATACAATAAAAATAATTAAAGCAAAATAAAATTGTAGCTAAATTTAAAATCGCTGTTATGCATTATGTTAAAATTTATCTTGCATTTTTATATATATTATGCATTTGGTTGGAGTATTTGAATGTTTTATCTTTTGTATAAATACTACGCACGGCATTGTATTCTTTAGATATTACATTGCAGACTACTTTATGTTTCAATACACACAAGCCATTCACAATTCTATGATAAAACTTACTGTTAATATATATATACTTTAATACCTGCTGGATGATAAAGACCGATGATATATAGCTTGGATTAGATCCAAAAAACTCTGTTCATCAGATAAAACACTTTTTAAAAACAACACAAAGGATTTGAGGAAATCATTCATTTAATTCAATTAAATTTTCTTATAAAATTATTCAAATGTTCAAAATGAAGAATATCTTTCGTGCTTTTTATAAAAATAAAACACATGCGCATTATTTTTATAACAAAGAATATAGTTCTATAAATATAACTACCTAAAGATGAGGAAATTATTAGATTATATTTTAATAAGTTATTTAAAATGAATATAAGAATAATTATTTTACCACACATAATATTTAAATGTATGAAAAAACTGCTCTTATATTTAACTAGAATATATTACCTTATAAAAAAATAGTTTACAAGAATAATAAAATTTACTTTTTATTTTGTGTATACCTTTGATAAATGTAGCAAAACAGTTTTGCAACTGTCTTTCTCACCCCCAACGAAAGAAAATAAATTCTATATCAAATTTATACAAATTCACTATGTGTAGTAGAAGTAATTCACCCGGCTATGATCGGGACGTCCTATTTCCGCCACATGAAATGGTAGGTTTCCGAATAATTCAAACAGAAGAGGATAGGTGTTAAATCGGTGTGATAAGCAAAGTAATACCTCCGACAAAAGAAATAAAGCCTCCAAAGTAAAGAAAAACTGCCAGAGTACGAGTCCATTTTACCAATTCCATAAATTCAGATCCCTGAATGAAGGGATGGTGTGTACCAATGCATGTTTCGATTCATTGACCGTCAGGATTCCCGAAAGCGTGAGGCCTGCGTGAGGACGAAACGCGGCTTGTTTACATCCTCTCGCGTGAGGTCAAGAGGAGAGATAAGCTTACCTATTCGAATGTCACTGGGCAGTCCTTGGACATAGGGCAGGTTCGAGGGTTCAAAGAGCACCACGAGGAAGACACTAACGGAACAGAAGCCCTTCAGTACGAGATGACTGAGGGGCTTGGAAGCCGGCATTGCAAGGGCTTCTCTGCTAAAGGCCTTCCATCTCCGTGCCAGGCACTGCGGCAACGATGCTGCAACCCCAGGATTCGGAAGAGCCCTTCTCTCGCGGACGAGGCGCATGCTCCCATCACCATCCCGAACGCATGCGCCCTCCCCCCAAAACGTGCTTTTCCAAGTTGGCAAATAATGGATGAGCCCCCTCAAAACGCCTCGGATTCGGAGAATCGGGGTATTTTTCCCGCTATAAAACAAGGAAAGAGGGGAGGGGTGCCAAGATAGCTCACGAAACGTCCGTCATTTTTTTTTTAATCCAATATACCAAGAATGGGAACACAGAGAGATTGTAAGAAGCGAACAAAGTCGGCCGTGATATTCGCTACGTAGTTGATGGAGTGTATTTCCCATTGCAACGTGAAAAGAAACTTCTTATAAAGAAACAGGAATTGAAGTGAAGGCACACACGATGTACACACCTTGACGAAAATTTAATGCTTGACAATTTAAAGTTTCCTCATTTCTAAGATTAAGAAAAAGAAGCAGTTTTTTTTTGTGTCAATTCCGGGTAATGAGTAGTGTGTAGGCGGGTAAGAGCAAAAGACCCAGGATTGGTGTTTTTACACGAGTGAAATAAGATATTCATTTAAATACATTGATGAAACGTATTGATATTTTTAAGGAGCCTTATAACTCTAAACTAACTTTAAATATTGAAACTTTGTTTATATATCAAGGATTAAAAAATAATGTATCGAAACTATGAAAGAGAACCATAGTTCTTTTATATGTTAGGCATGTGTTTCTATTAGAAGTTATTTTTATTAATAGTAGAAACATTCGTTCCATTTAAGGTATCCGACTACGTTCGGAACCGTGATATTGCAAAAGCACATAAATGGATAATTTTCATGATATTTAGTGTCACTTAGATTAGAATACATGTATATAATTGTTTTAAGGACACTTTAACAAGAAAATTATTTAAATACAATATTTTGGCAAAAATTTAACTTAGAATAATCTTTTTTCAAAATGTTCTCCTTTTGGGAAAAATGCTTCTATTATAATATTTTGCCTGTATATAGCTCAGACCTCTCTACAGAGGCTCAACTAGAATTTTTGAAATATATAACTTAGAAGTGGGTTTATCCATATTTTACGACAACAGAGCAGAGCAATTTTAAGAAAAAAATAACAATAATTATATTTCAATTGTTGGTAACTCTGAAAATAATGAGAATTTTTCAAAAATTCTAGTTGAGCCTCTGTAGAGAGGTCTGAGCTATATGCAGACAAAATATTATTATAATAGAAGCATTTTTCTTAAAAGGAGAAAATTTTGAAAAAAGATTATTCTAAGTTAATTTTTTGCCAAAATATTGTATTTAAATAACTTTTTTTTGTCAAAATGTCCTTAAAACAATTTTGTGCATGTATTCTAATCTGAGTGACGCTAAATATCATGAAAAATATCCATTTATACTCTTTTTTAAAATCACGGTTCCGAACGTAGTTGGATACCTTAAAAGTAGTTCCATCATTTTTTAATTTAAGTGTTATAAAGCATATAATACCTCTTAATTCTAAACATGCTATATAATTGATTATTTTGAACTTTTAGTGATTAAAACATGTTAAAATTATCCTTCTTTTCCATTGTTCTTATATTTAATTTTGATTTATGCTAGTTATTATCATTTAATTGAGTTATTATCTTTATTATTGAGTTTTTTTCAGTTCTCTTTTCTTGGGTTTGTATTATTCACATAATTTAGAGACTTGGGAACTGAGAGAATTTTAAAATTATTGTAGGTAAAAAAAAAAGCATGCCAACTATAAAGACACGGGTTCACTCTTTATTTTTATAAAATTGAACTTTGATTTAAAAAGATTTCAGAAGCTATTTAAATACTTTCTTATCCTGAAAACTTCTCTATTAAGACAATAAAATATCAGTGAGACCATAGATACATATTTTTAAAATAATCTTTATAAAAATCATCACCTTGCACATTCCCCTTTATTTTAGCAGTTTTCGTTTAAATTTTAGACATAAATATTGCAGCAGACCTATATACTAAATTACGCCAAAAGCAGAAAATATATTTTAAAAATATAAAAATCACTAAAAGCAATTAATTTTTTCCAAACATTTTAAGTATGTTCATTAATAATTCTGCAAGTGTGATTTTTATGTTATATCCCTGAGTAATATGGTCAAAGATATAGGTGTTTTGTATTTTAAATCTTTGAATGCTATTTTCGTATGCATAAACATATTTAACGATGCAGAAATTATACACATATATATATACTCACAATATATTAACTAATTAAATGCATTAATTGGAGAAATTATTTTAAAAATAGAGATATTTTACTCAATGTGTAATAGCATAACAAATGCAATTGTAATACAAAACATTGAACCAGGCAATCAGAGCTCCTCAAAATATTGTTGGAGTTCATTAACCTTACTTTATTCATTTCTGTCTAATGCATATTCATAGCCTGTTTAGGTAACTCTTTCGAAGAGTTTATTATAGCATTTTCCATTGTAAGAAAGAGGCTTTTGGCAGTCCTTTCTCAAAGTTGGGCTTCAAGAAAAATAACTCGGTGCTATGGTCGTACAAGATGAATGAATTGCCGTGATTCTGAGTATCGTATTATCAGCAGCTTGTGGCTTTGTTGCATCACAGCAGCTCAAGATGAACATTACATTGACATAAAGAACATCTTTCTCACAAAATATTATTCAGCAGTCTCCCTTCATCAAAGATCAATGAGAATGATTTAATAACGGTGTTTATTCAAACCTGTGGGAAAGTTATTGCTATTGAACGTGAATATTCATTAAAAGAGGAAGCAAATATTCTGACTTTTGGTTAATTTTATGATCTAAGGTATTATTTTCAGAGAAATATTTGAAACAATCCCCATTGGTGTGATTGAACTAGGACAAATTAATTTATAATATGGAATAAGTTTTAAGCAATCCATGTTTTCCTGTGATCCAGATGAAAAATTTTCAATTTAAAATCCCCCCTCCATGAACACAAATATTACTTTTTTTTAAGTAAGAGGATAATTATACGCGTAGACCAGGTTTACGTTTCTCAAAACATCCTTCACTTTTATTCACTTTGTTTTTCCTTACATATTTTGTTGTATTGTATAGATGGAATTCTCTTCAGTTTATTATAAATAATGAATTTCGAGCATTATCTTACAAAATTTAAAAAAAAAAAAACTTTTTCAAATAAAATTGTTGAAAATATTAAAAATTAGCGTCCTCTTTAATTAAAGGATATCTGACATCTCCATTCTATGTACTTAGCATATTATGTATTCTTTGCTAGATATTTCACAACAGTGTTCCGTAAATTGAGCTTATTACGAAAGCAGAATATTAAATTAAGGCATGTGAGTATATGCGTAAAATTTTGAAACTTGCAAAACAATACACACACGTTCGCGTATATATGTGTGTGTTGTGTATATATTTATATATATATATTTCAAATCAAAATTGTGTCCTCAAATTATTCAAAGCACTTATAGAAGATTATACTGTAATACCTGTGTATTATACGTTTTATTGTACTGAAAAAGTATCAATTAAAAAAAATAAGGATTACTTTCCAAAACCTCAACCTACAATGGCTAGTTGCTATGAAATAGCCATTGTAGGTTGAGGTTTTGGAAAGTAATCAAATTATACCATGAGTTCCTCTGATAGTTCAAAATTGGCAATGGGAACATCGAAGTCCTTCCAGGATTTCCAATGCTGCCTCATTTTATCTCAAAATAAATTTATGTCTCATCTGATGCCTGAATTAAACTGCATCTTGAAGTAGAATAACAGTTTTTCAAAAGATTTTAATAGTAAAAGTAGAGGATATGGAGCTGTTTTTATTTATTTATTTTTTTTATTTTTTATTTTTTTAGATAAGAATGTATTTTTTTTCCCTTAACCATGCCCTTTTCTTATACCTTTCGGATCACGAATTCGTATCTTGAAATAGATTTTTAATTTAAGATAACTAAATGAAACTGTATATTGATATAGATTTATCTTTTTCCAATGAATAAATGAAACCATATCTTGAAATTTACTTCTAAAGTCTTAATGGGATAACTTCAAGCAGACTTTTCCCTATCTCCATAACACTAAAAAGAATTAAGTTTAAGGAAAATTTTTAAAGATAGGTTGGTCGTATAGTCACCAGCTTTATGTACATTATTGCATTAGTATTAGTATTGTTTTAATAAGGATATTTTTTCTGTATTATTGGTTTTTTTTTAAACTTGTATTTGAAATAACATGTTCAAAGCTTCGAAACGATAAAAATGCATGTACATTTAACCTGTAAAATTTTTGGACAAAATTTTTTTTATTGAAATATATATTTATTTAAATAGTATAAATACGTGTAAGAAAGCTTCAAACTTTTAAGATGGATAAGATTTTCAAAACTGTTCCTTTGATGTAATGATTTACATTTCAGAAATTCTGATTTAAAGAGTAAACACTTTTACCTTTAAGTAATGCATTCTAGCACCATAGTTTGGATTGCTAAAATGCTTCTAATTTATTTAGAGTAAAAATTTAAATTGTGTTCGAAGCAGGATTCATAGTTTATGTTATATAATAAAAATAGAAAAATTAATTTTTTCACTGATTCTTGGATGTGACCCCTAAAATGTTCAATAAAAAAATTGAATAAAGAACTGTTTTTTTTCCTTTGTGGAACTCTTTGTAATCATTAATATTTTAGCCTTGTGTCTTTACATTCTTTCTTTTTAAATGAAATCAATACTATAAGTAAATTCCCATTTTTGTAAGGTTTTTATAAAAATGGATAAGACGTTGCTATCTGTCATGTAAACTGTTAGTAACTGGTATTTTTTGAGTCCCTAGTGTTTATTAGAGAAGAATCCAATGTGTGTGGGAATCGAGAAGAACCGAGAAGTTTATTGTATTGTCACACTATCCTTTTTCCTTTCGAAGTGTTGGAGATCTGGAATTAAAATCGACACTTCCTCCGCCATCTTCATCCGGATTACAAGAGATTTTTTTAAAAGAATGAACTTCTCTCCACTTTTCTTTTTTTTTAAATATACTTTTCTCCTCAGAAAGAACGCTTTCTTTTATGAGCAAGTTTCGCATTTCGAGCGCTTTCGGATCTGGGGAAAAAATAAATAAAACAGTTTCTTCCTCTCTCTCTTCGCCTCATTCTCTTTTCTACCGCTTGCCGTTGTTAAAACATATATAAAAGATGCGAAAGAAGGTTTTTTACGTTCATAAAAAAACTTCGAAGGGCTCTTCTTCTTTTTGTTTTGTTTTTTGGGTGCGCCGATTAAGGATCGCTGATGATGTATTTTCAGAAGAGGAGACGTTATTACGAGTAAATTATTAAGTACATCACAGAAATACTCCCAACTTATTCCACCCTTTCGACTACTCATAGAAGTTATATTTCTTCATTAAGGAAGTGAAGTACCGGGGAAGGAAGAGGGAAAAAAGCGAAAAAAGCTTGCGTTTGGAAGGCTTTCAAATCATTATCCATTAAGGCATCGGGGCAGATCGTTTGTATCAGAGGTGAATACTAAAAAACTCCACTCTGAAAACTTATTGAAAGTCATTCTGGAAGAGTTGGCTTCTACGAAAATAAAATGGATAGATTTTCTAGTTACATCATTAACATCATTAGTTCAGATATTCTTGTTTAGAGCCAGATTTGGTGACTTTCTCTCATGTGTCTGGATAGAAAGGCTTATTAAAATCTTAAACTCTCGAAATTAAGAAGCTTTTGAAAGACAGATTCCACATCAGAATCAGAAAAGGGCACTTAATATTTTTCATCCACTAAATATCAAAGATAAAATGTATAAATTGGATTTAGAACATCTATCCATTATTTTTCATACAACTTCGTTCAGCATTATAAGCAGAAAATGGGAAGGTTGTCTATCCCCTCAACACTGGCTGAATCCCACTTTTATGTAAATTTGAAAGTTGCCCTCAGTTAGCGTTGTTTATATTATTACATCATGCATATTTTTAAGTTTCCGAAATCTGAATGATATTTTTTAAAATTTTATTTTTAATATTCAAGTCCTTTCAGTCTCATCTCACATACAGCTTATTAAAAACTCTCTTTCTCTCTCTCTCTCTGTGTGTGTGTGTGTGTGTGTGTGTGAAGGCTCATTTTTTTATTTGTAAGACTGATTTCTAAGAAGTTGATAATTCATATTAAAGTTGTGGAATTTATGTGGATAAACACAGACAGGATAAAAATACAGAATACTTTTTTTTTGCTAATTTATGTTATTATTTCCTCCTTTAATAACAGCTTTAATTTTTTTAGTCATGCTATCAGTATGATTTGTGTGTGTGTGAGAGAGAGAGAGAGGGAGAGAGATCCCATCCTCATCAAGTTTAGACCACCCCGTAATTAATTGACTTTCCAATAAAGTTAAATTCGGTGACTGCTCGTATTTCATTTTCTTACCATGTTTCAATACGTGCGTTTTACGTGTTTTCTCAATAATATTTACATCCTATAAATTTGAAAGCCTTGTGAGATGTGCAATTTTAATTTCATGTTCTTCAATGGATGATTATCACCTTGAAACTGCGACGATTATCATCTAGATCAGCGATACTCAACCTGCGGCCCACCGAGCCTTTTTAAGTGGCCCGGCATGAGAAATTTACTTAGTTAAAAACATTGTATTAAAAATTTGGGTGGGAATTTCTTTGGCAAGAAATCAACTATATCAATTTTACTTTTTGCTGTCGGTGTCGTACCGGAACGAATTGATATTCTTTTTTCTATTTGGAATGGTTACGGTTAGTGATAACAGACAACAGTAGAGTAGCGATAATTTTATGGGTGGAATTAATTTTTAACTTTCTTTCATTTCTTGCTAGCGAAAAATATTCAAAGAAAATATATCGTTTCAAGACAATTTAGGTTGATTATTTTGTAGTGAAAAACAAACATGGAGGGGATCAGTAATTGCTTGATTTGTCACAAAAGTGTTGTATTTAAAAGTTATCAATAAACAAGAATCATTCAATGACACTTTTCCTCGATCTCTTTCAAGAGGTGATAAATTGAATTTCTTGAATAACCTTTGCAACAGCAACAAAGTGTTTTGCCTGTGGTAATATCATACTGAGGTGACAAAGACCTCCTATGAAGTTTGTTATATTATTGGTAATCATATGAAACCGTTTACTTATGCAGAAATTGTAAAGGGGTGTTTCTTAAATGCTTCTAATTTAGTGTTATGAGAGAGAGACAAAATTAAAAAAACATTAAAAAAAATAGCTAAAAAAACAAAAAAAAACAGGATTTATAATATTTTGATCAATTTTCCACATTTTAAATTCCCAATGTTATCTTGGTCTTAAAGGCATTTTTCCCCACCCCTCCCCCATTTATCCTCATGTTGTGGTCCGCGTGAAATAACTAACATATGTATGAGGCCCAGCAGTAAAAAAGGTTGAGTACCCTTGGGCTAGAGAGATAATCTAATTTAAGTGCCAGAAAGTATAGGTGAGATGCTTTATAGAGACGCTGGGGGCCCTACTTTGTCCTCAGGTGAACACCAAATAATTGACATTGATACTCATTGAGGGGAACTAGAACTCTTTCTCTAAAAACATTGGATAATCTAGTATTAAATACGAAAGGTGTGTTACAAATGTTAAATCACAAATGAGTCATAAATATTAATGGCAGAATAGTCCGATCGTAGTAATGTTCTAATATTTGAATTTCCTTATGCAGTGACAGTAGTTTGTGTGCAGAGATTCATGGCTCAAAAGTTCTTGATTATATCACCGGTTTCAATGAAATGGAGTTAATGAAATGTAAATCATGAGGACCTCAAATTCTTTACATCCTCCCCCCCCCATTTAACCCAATGTTGAGGCCCGCAAGAAATAACTAATATATGTATGCGGCCTGCGAGAAATAACTAACATATGTATGCGGCCCACGTGAAATAGCTGATATATGTATGCGACCCAGCAAAAAAAAAAAAAAAAAGGTTGAGTACCCCTGATCTAGATTATATGTGACCACTGATATAATGATTGCTTAAAATTATTTGAAAAATTAGGAAAATATTAAATCATATGCATTTTGATACTTAAATAATTTGATTACTATATTTGTAGTTGTTGTATGATTTTCTACATCAAGAGGGGTGGTAGCCCAGGTCTCATCCTCGTCATTTGACGGCATAATTTAAAACTGTGAGGTCCATCGTCTACATCACTCGCTGTTATTTTAAAGCGTGACTTTAATGAAAATCAAATAAAATCCATGTACACAAAATACCCAAAGGTCATAGTTTACTCAAATCACAAAAAAAAACCCTCTTTTTCTTAAAAAACCCCCTTTTTTTCTTTAAAAAAAAACGCTTGAAATATCAAAATGTATTTATAACATATTTTTCCTACCTATTTTGGATTATAAATCACTTTTAATACAAAAAAAAGCAACAGTAAATTATAAGGTAAATCAATTAAAATGGAAAGGAAAATGTATAAGTATTTTTCCCTATTAATCGAGAATTTTTCCTAATATTGGAAGATTAATGCATCACACAAGAAAAATAAAATATTACATCAATAACATACTTGTATAGATTTCTGGGGAAAAAATTTTAATTTAATTTTTGAAATATCGTATTTTTTTTTAAAAAAAAAATTCTTCTGATATATTTTTAAAAATTATCTGGAATATTATAACAAAACATTTTGATTGTGAAAAATGAGACAATGGTATGGGATAAAAATAAAGATGAATCTCTCACAGTGGTACAAAAAACACAAAAGTGCCACTATCTACCAAATTTTTTAAGTAATAATAGATCTCTCCTAATAATCTAATGACACATTTTTTTAGAAATATCCAAGTCTTCCCTAATTAAGTTATCTATGCTTTAACAATTTTGCATGAAATCTTATTAAATAATAATTTTTCATCTTGATATGTCTTCAAAATGTTACTTTAGAGGTGGTGTTTATTTTTTTGTTTCATTTAGCTTTTCGTACACTGCTATATATTTTTTAAACATTACGAATTACTCTTAAATTAATATTTATTGTATTCTATCAGAAATCTCATTATGCCTTACTTTTTAATACCAAAGGCAATTTCAGAAGTCTAAATTAATGGATTACTTTTTTCAAAATGATTTCAGAGTTTTTTTTTTTTCTTCTTTATCATAGCCTCGATCAAATGTGTAACCAAAAAAAGGGGGAATTCAGAAATTCAAGACATATCTCTCTCACCCTGCCCCCCCCTAAAAAACACAATCCCCTTTTTACCATTTTTATAAATAAACCTGATAATGTTTCTTCATGTATTTGAAACATAATTTTAACCTCGTAAACAAACTGCTTTATCAATCAATTTGAATTGAAAAAAACTCTCCTAAGTACACAAAAGCTATTTTTAATTCTTTCAGGCTGTTTGCGAAATGTTACAATATAGAATTTAAAATATATTTTCGGATAGAAAAAAATTGGGCCGAATATTAGTATTATGTTTTCACTTCCCATCTCTGAGAAGAGAAAAAATAGAATATTTTATATTATATTACTCATTTCTGCCTCTGAGCTCATTATTTTTCTCTGGCATAATATATGCTCATAATTTCTTTTTAAAAACTCTATTTCTAAATGGCTTTTAACTCTACTTGTTTAAGTGGAAAATTTATCGTATTTCAAAAATATACTACATATTTAGGGAATATTTCTAAATTATTTAAAGAGATAGTGTAATAAACAGGCAGTCTCAAGAATTTAAGTACAAATGGGAACATTTTCTCTCTGAAAATGTGTTTTAAGTTTAAATAGGACTAACTGACATTAGACAGCCTTAAGCCAAAATGCTTATTATAGTTTATTTATTCTTTATTTTATATGAAACTTGTATAAATTAATGGTTAGCTTACTAACTTTGTAAACAGAAACACCACGAGGGAGGAGCACCTACGCACCACTGGTACATAGGAATATCAACTGGCTCTTTGCTGGAAATCAAATGTGACCATGGACTCCCAGACTGCTCTGGCTATACTAACAAGTAACCACTTGAAATGTCTTTCCTAAGATAGCGGCAGAAAAATTCACCCCACTTGTAAGAAATACGGTGACCATCCCACTTCCCCGTAACACATTCTGAGATGCATCGGAGTTTCTAAGCGGGACTTAATATCCAATCCCTTAATAATCATAGACTTTTTGATAGTCAACAACCTACTGGAGCTGATACGACATATGTCATATCGTTAAAGGATAAGAAACAACAACAAGAGGGATACTGACGACGAACCTCCTAATTTAGAAATATGATCAAATGGCAAGAGCACCTGGCTATGCTGGCATTCCCTCCCGTAAATTCTACACCACACTAGCATGGGGAGTTTGATTCCCGACAGATTGAACATGAATCAGCCTCACTAAACGAGTAGATGTTTATTAACGTCGCATTCTAAAGCAGCACGAGGGCCATTGGCGAACGGACCTTGTAATTTTGAACCACAGTAAACTGAGGTGGATGACACCTGAGTTGACACCCCACTTTCCTAACTTTCTCAACATTCCAAAGTAAAAACTTTGAGCCAAGGTAGATTTAATGTACAACAACCCTTCTAAATGGCGTATCTTCTCTGGTGTTAGGACTTGAACCCTCTATTCAACAATGCCATTTACAAGTTTATGACTACGACCACAAGACTGACACGGCCCAGCCTCAATACACGATAAATCTGTCGTGTAATTAGAACTCGAAAGTACGACTTGGCTGAAACAACGCCAGATACAAATCCTATGCCTTGACTGCTCGGCTACTGTGACCCTATATTGCAGAGAAATTACTTGTAATTTCTCTAATTTTGCACGTTACACATCCAATATATATAATATACATTTCCAAAAAATGGATCCATTTAATAAGTTTAATCATTTAAGAAGTGTAATGGCACAAACCTAAGCTAACATAGTTAATTTAGCTTTGATACGATTAATGAACGATTAAACCAAACGAATTAACATGGTTATAAAGTTAAATCTACTATTAATTAACTAAATGTATTCAAATTGGGCACTTTTACAAAGATTGTAAAAATGTATTATTACAATTTAAAATTCAATGCTATAAAATCACTTTCTGGAGCTTTTCTCTCGAGCGATCAGTAAAGAAACTAACATATTCTTGTGGATAAATTTATATCAGTTAAATTTTTTTAATGGAAAATGACAGCAGTTACAACAGTGGTGACTCGGGCGGTGTTTCACGAAACACAAGGAAGAGTATGAGCTTTCGCAGTCAAAGCTCGATTCCTGTCCCTGCCTTGACAGTACGTCATCACCAACAAAGTCTGCAATGGGTCATGGAATACCGATACTAGACGATAGAAGAATGGAAGAAAGTCACCTTGTCTGACGAATCGCGTTTACTGGTCTATCACATTGACAAACGAGTGCAAATACGCTGTTTTTTAACGAAAATTCTGGCACTCAGGTACGAAGTTGACCGGATACAGGATGGTGGGCGTAGTATTATAATGTGCCCTTATGGGACACATTTTGACCCAACACATTTCCATAGAACAATTCCTAATGTCTGTGCGTTACATGAGCTTATACGTATATGCTTAAATACATATATCCATCCACATGTACATATGCATATGTATAAAATAATATTTTCAAAATTACTATAAATCTAAAGAAGCAAAGCAAAAATAGAAGTAGAACCGGACAGTATAAGTCGAAAAGAGGTTAGCCATAGTAGTAGAATAGCAAACTCTTAGCCTTATGAACTAAGATGGCAGGTTTAAACATAGTTTTCAGGCCAACCTACCTTCACCTGTAATTTGAATATAATACTGGGCAGAAAAGAAAAGAAATAAGAGTAAAAATAAGCCAACATTAACACTAAGAGAGGATAATAATAATAACAAATATATATATATATATATATACGTATCTTTATTGTATATATATCCCTTTAAGACCCAGCTCAAACGACCGTGTGCGTTAAACATCCTTATCCCCTTAAGACCCGAAATATTTTGGTCTTTAAACATTATATTCTTCTGCAGTGGCGTAGCGAAGAATATTAGGTCTACCCTTCAAAGTCAAGTTTTGGTCCCCTAGCTATACTTGTGGTCAGTCGGTCTTTGGGCCCTCTAGAGTTCCGCCCCCTCTCTCGATGCGGGAAATGCGGGGGTGTACATTATGCCGCTGTTCTTCTGGTTATTAACAATATACTGAACCCAAATGACACTGAAAAAATAAAAACAATTTTTTTGCTACTTTTCTGGAACACGAAAAGCTCTAGTATGAATTTACGGACTGGGTCTTAAAGGGATATATATAAACGAAAAAAGAGAAAGAATATTTGTAATTTTTACTAGCAATTCGCTATAATTTTTTCCTTATAATTTAAAGACCATATGTATGTTTAGTACTCTTTTTGACATCTTCTATGCTATTTTATATTGTTCGTTTAAAAAGAGTTTCATTATTGCCCATATTACTTTAAGGTAAAAAGAAATGTATCTATTGCATTTCTATAGCAATGCTTATATTTAGAACTTCTGTAATATTTACCTACTTTAGAGAGATTAATTGATGTTTATTTTCATGTTAATAATATACTAGTACATTCATTAATAGAAATTTGGATGTGTTGATGTACATTTATTGTACTCTTAATTTGTTTTAAGAAAATTGTTTTATTTGCGCTTTTAAAAAAAAAATCCCAGCACATTGTTGAAATGAGGCGCAGCAGCTGAAAATTGCTGGTCAAAGCAAAATCTCTACGAATTTCGTCACAAGCAGTGATGCCAATATTTTGTATCAATAGTAATCTCTCCCGGAAGATCCAAAACCAATAAATAGTTATTTTCTTTATTGACTTTCTAGAAGAGAAATAAAATTTATTAGATATCTAAGAAACTCACTGCTGGAAACGGTATTTCCTATAGAATTACAGTGAGCAATAATATTTTCCTCTAGATACCTAAGATTTCTTGGCTATAGGTATAAAAATAAATATGATGATCTCCGAAGATATATATTTCAAAAAAAAAAAAAAAATTGAACAAAACAGAGTTACGTGTTGAAGAATTATGTGAAATTCTGAATAATTTCTGTGCACAGTGCTTGAAAATAATAATAATAGTAAAATAAAAAGGGGATTTTTTTTTCTTTAATATTCTTAGAAGTATTATTTTTTCAATTATAATACAAGCATGTTGTTTTAGATGTAAAGAAATAAGTAAGAAATATTATAATTTTAAAAACGAAATCGTTATTTTTAAAAAGAAGAATTAAAAGTGTATAGTTTTAATTGTTCTTTTCCGTGTTATTATTTAATTAGCTGTATTTGTATATTTTTTATTTGTAAGAACGATGTTAAGAGTAACATTTTATTTTTATGCAATTAGAAAAAGTATTTAAGATTTAATTTATAACCATCGAATCAGAAGAATATATATATATATCATTTTATTGATTTCTTGTAATGACTCTCATAATGAAGCAAAATATCATACAATGAAAGATTCAGAAATAATAGAAAGCAGTTTACAAGACATTTTGACATTTGTAATATGAAATATATTTTTAGTATGCAAAGGTGTAAGAGGTCATGGTCTAAGAGCTTTCTTAAAGTCAAAATTAATTAAAAGACATACAAAAATTACCTATGGATCTGAAACTTGAACATGGACTAAATCACAGACTGAACAACTTGCCATCTTTGAGCGAAAAGTTCTTAAATATACCTTTGGTGTTGTGAATGAGAATATATTGTGGACACAATGACACAATTTTGAATTATACAAGGTATTTAAGGTATCCGACTACGTTCGGAATCGTGATTTTAAAAAAGTGCATAAATGGATAATTTTCATGATATTTAGTGTCACTTAGGTTAGACTACATGTATAAAATTGTTTTAAGGACATTTTGACAAAAAAAATTATTTAAATACAATATTTTGGCAAAAAACTAACTTAGAATAATTTTTTTTCCAAATGTTCTTCTTTTGTGAAAAATGCTTCTATTATTATAATATTTTGCCTGTTTATAGCTCAGACCTCTGTACAAAGGCTCAACTATGATTTTAGAAAAATTGACATTATTTTCTGAGTTACAACCCATTGAAACAATTATAGGCGCTTTTTTCTTAAAATTGCTCCCCTCTGTTGTCGTAAGACATGGATAAACCCACTTCTAAGTTATATATTTCAAAAATTTTAGTTGAGCCTCTGTGGAGAGGTCTGAGTTATATACAGGCAAAATATTATTATAATAGAAGCATTTTTCACAAAAGGAGAACATTTGGAAAAAAAATTATTCTAAGTTAATTTTTGGCCAAAATATTGTATTTAAATAATTTTTTTTGTCAAAACATGTCCTTAAAACAATTGTATACATGTATTCTAATCTAAGTGACACTAAATATCATGAAAATTATCCATTTAAATTATCCATTTCCATTATATTCCAACGTAGTCGGATACCTTAAGGAAAAAGTAGATGCCTTAATATACATCTAGATTGGTCGTTTGAGATTTGCGGACTACATCTGCCGTAAGGAACCCTCATCCTTGACGTTCAGAATTTTAACTACAAACCTCTTGGAACTAGAACCAGGGGAGGGGGCCAAATTGAGATGGGCTGGTTGTGTAGAGGAAGATTTTTACAATAACTTATTATAGAACTGTCGCTAAGTGGAGGTCTGAATAGAAAAAAGCTGTTGGGAAGCCCTTGGCCCACCCAGGGCTGTCGTGTCAATAGAAGACGAATATGCAAATTTAGTCTTTTGTTGTATGAAGATATTATCCACCCAATAATTTGCAGAGGGTGTGAGTAAGTATATATTAACATCTCACAATGAAGCTGCACCAGAACTATTGGCTATGAACCTCGTAATTTTGAGCCATGGCCAAGTGATGAGGATGACACTTGAACTAGCACCTCCATATCCTAACTTCCAAACTACACCAACAGGAGGTCGTTTGAGCCTCGACAAATTTAAAGCGCATCAGCCCGCTCTACACGGCATAATTTACAAAAGATCATTAACTTTACAAAATAGATTTTCAAGGAGGTAATTTCAGACTAAATGGAAAATGAGAATTACATTTTTTTCAGATATGAATATTACGAAAATATGATAATGAATATAAAGAAGTATTAAAATGAGTATTTATAAAAATATATAAGTAAATACATGTTTGGATATTTCTTCCTCATGCTGCCAATAAATCTAAATACTCAAAATTGCATTTACAAACAACAAGGTCACTATAGCCTAGTTGTTATGGTCGCGAACTCGAGGGGCGGAGTGTCATGGGTTCATGTTCTGTTGCCACTACAGACCCTTCGTACAGAAAGAGGGCGATACACCTTAAATCTGTCGTGGCTTAAAGTCCTCCTGTTGGAGGGGCGTGGTAGTTATGAGAAAGAGGGACCAGTTCAAGGAACGTCCTCTTCATTTGACCGAGGTATAAAATTTCGCGGTCCATTGCTTTATAGTGCGACACGTGTTAACATAACCCTCTTGCTCTGATTATAACATTTTATTAAAAAATATAACGATTTACATAATAAAGTAACTTTTATGTCACTATATAGGTCAGTTTCAATAGTGTGTGTGTGCAGTATATGGTACGAATGCTTCTTCAAGTGAGTGAATAAATATTAACGTCGCACTGTTCAGCTACACGAGGAATTTTGGCGATGGACCACGTAATTTTGAACCATGGTCAAGTGACGTTGACGACACCAGAGCCGGCATCCCTCTCCTAACTACCACACCACACCAACGGGAGGTCGTTTCAGCTCTCGACAATTTTAACGTGCATCGCTGCCCTACACGGCGGGTCTTTAGTGGTACTGGGCTCGAACTCATGGCATGCCTGCCATGATCCGATACCTTGACCACTGAGCTACCGCAGCCCTGCTTCTTCAAGAGAGACTCAGGAAAACATTTATAAAAAATTAAAAAAAAGACATTTTTATTTTTTGCCGAAATGGCGTCGATTCAAGAGAAAGTCAAATGCGTGTTTTGGTTTCATAAAACGAAATTGTCCATTAATGTGCAGTGTAAATTTCGACGTTGTTATGGAAACAAACCTCCTGATACAAAATCAGAAAAGCGATTGTATTTTTTTAAATTTGCAAACAAGTTTAGTAAAAATTATTCATAAAATGACAGACATGTTAACCCTTTCGTGGGCCCTGGGAAAATTACTTTCCATCTACATGATGTTACAAAATGCACCTGTGAGAAGCGCAAAACTTATTATAACATATTGGCCTTGCTATTATAACGATGGGAAGACTAATTCCCGCTTCAGTTTTGTGCTATTGCACATAATCCTGCGATTACGAAATCTGTAAATCGGACAAAAAAAGATGATACTAAAGAAGAAGTACCTTGTCTAAAACCTTTCGCAGTATATAACGATGTAATGGGAGATATTGATCGCTTCGATCAAAGAAAAGAAAGGTACTAAATAAGAAGGTCATTAAAATATCGTATCTTTCATTTTCTTATTGACCTTGCCATCATCAATAGCTTCATACTGTGGCAAGTGAACAAAAGAAACAGAAGTTTAGACCAGCTAACATTCCGTAAAGCATTAGCTCGTCAGCTGATGGACGGATTTTCCTCAAGAAAAAGGAAAGGCCGTCCTGCTAGCTTCCAAGCAAAGAAGTGTGCAGTTCCGGTTGATGTGGGCTTAGCCATTGTTTGAAATCCTATGCCAAAGATGGTTTCCAACTATAGGCGGTGTAGGAAATGTAGAAGAAATTGACAAGAAAAGAGGACTCGCTACATGTGGGCAGAGTGTGATGTCCTCTTGTGCATTGCAACATGCTTCTCATCTTTTCATGGCAAATAATCACCATTAAATTTAATTTTCTTCATGACGGTGAATGGTTCCTTGGAAAGTATTCTTCCACCCTCTAAAATTTAAATGTAAACATAAAATTTGGCAAAATAAAATATATTTCCTTAAGTGATGTTGTTTAAATGTCAATAAAACATGAAAAACCACGATAAATTCAAAAGGGAAGTAAATGACCCACTAAAGGTTTAAAGAACACTCCCCGGGAACTGAAATACTACTTAGACGTTCTCTGAGCTACCAAGGGAGCAAACGCTGAAATTAATTGAGGTATATAAATGGTCTTATAAAAAATCCATAATAACACTTACAATACATCGAAGAAAAACGTATGACTAATTATAATATTATAAGAGTTTGAGCACAATAAATATTTATTATCAGGGCAAGACTTTTATTTTTGGTTCACCCTAAATATAGAACAATTCCTGCCGCTGAATATTTTCTTTAGTTATTTAAATAACAAAATCAATTACATTTTCAGATTCATCAATAGAAAATGTGCACGGAAATAACAAAATCAAGTATAATTATTAAGTGATGTTATTACTTAAGGGAAATAGAGAGTCACGTTATAATTTGTGTGCATTTATTCAACTTCGAAAAAAAAATTTTTATTAATGTGCAATAGGAATTCTCTGAATGCATCCATTATGTTAATGTACTTTTTTTCCTCCCAGTGGCACATATTTGATTTCATCCCATCCATTAATGCATAATATTTCCTTTTTCCTCTCGACGAGACACCGAAAACTATTTTGGGAGTCAAATAGTATAGAATATATTATATATTATAGAAATAATAGATTGTATGTGTGTGTGTGGATGGATCATTATGTGCTGAAAGGTTTTTACAACTTGATAAGAAAAATATTTTGCAATTAGTCAACACTAAAAGTAGATTTTAGCGTACTTTATGAAGGAATAAGGAGTTAATCTAAACTAAGTATTTAATACACAAAAATAGCTTTTGGCTTTAAAAGAAAAATAAAGCGATCAAAAACAGGTTCTCTGTATGAATTGCGCAAGAGGGTTGAAAAAGGAAAATGAAGACCTAGCAAAAATGAATCGTACAATGAAATCAATTTTCACATCGAGCTAAATAAAACCTTTGGGAAAAATATCTATGGACAAAAGAAATACACAGACTTCAAATATAAGACTTGCCGCTTTTTTGCGCACCGCGCAATATTTGTTCATTATTTCTTGTGTGGCTAGAACATTCCTTTCAACTTTACAGTGAAGAGTCTGGCATTAGTATATTTGTTGACTCTCTTAGTTTTTTATTCCATCGTTATATTTCTTTAAAAGTTTTTCTTTTGTTTCCAAGGTGATAGTTTTATTTTAGTAGTTCGAGATTTGCGGAGTTACTTTGTCATTATTTGTTTTCGTTTTCAAAAAAGCAATATAGTTTCATTGTTTATTTCTATCTTTTATTCCTTTGTATCTAAAAATTATTTTGATATGATGGTTTCCACGATTTCTCACAACAAAATAATTTATTAGAAATATTATGAAATCATTTTGAATGAATTTTTAATTTAATTGTTCTAGAGTAAAATATCCCACGCAATTGTGTGTGTGTGTGTCTCAAAAAATGATCAAGGTAATGATTTTCTTGTAGATAAACTGTAACTTTTCCAGTCTCAAAATAGCTTGATATTACAGAATATACTTGACATTGCGTTTCATTTGTGTTGTTTTTATATTGTTACATCTAACAACATGCCTTTTATCGGTTTTGTAACCTACATCCCTTTATTCTAATCTCTGAAGCAGCTTCGATTTTATTTTAATGTGCGATGCTCTGGGAAGCATCAAGAGGGCTATTGGTAACAGAAAAATGTTTTAATTTAATTGTTCTAGAGTAAAATATCCTACTCAAAATTATCTCAAAAAATGATCAAGGTAATGATTTATTTGTAGATACTGTAAATCTTCCAGTCTCAAAATAACTTGATATTACAGAATATACTTGACATTACGTTTCATTTGTCTTGTTTTTATATTGTTACATCTAACAACATGCCTTTTATTGGTTTTGTTACTCACATCCCTTTATTCTAACCTCTGAAGCAGCTTCGATTTTATTTTAATTTACGATGCTCTGGGAAGCGTCACGAGAGCTATTGGCAACAGACTTCATTATTTTGAACCACTGTCAAATGATGAGGAAGACGCCTAAGTTTGCACCCCCTCTCCAAACTTCCACGACGCCTATGTTAAGACTTTGAGCCTCGACAGATTTAACCCGGGTTGATTAATTAATTGAATATTAACGTCGCACTGTTCAGCTACACGAGGGCTTTAGGCGACGGACCAAGT
>BMAV01021164.1:0-10380 GCA_019973955.1 Trichonephila inaurata madagascariensis | reverse complement strand
ACAGCACGGGAAAAAAAACTGCTACTATATTAAATGAAGCTCAGGAAAGGGGAACAGTAATGATTGTCTCAAAGAGAGGAAAATAATAATAAATAAATAAATAAATAAACCCCAATGTAAAATAGTTACTGGAGATTGAAAATTCAACCTTCCATATAAGTTCCCAACGCAAAACGAAAAATGACAAATCTTTTGAGATGACTATTCGAGAAGAAATAATCGTTGCGCCATCGGATATTTATTTTGAATTAAACAAACCACTAATTTTTTTTTTTTTTTATATAAAAAAAAACCAAAAAAGGAATTTTTAAAACGATAAAAAAAATTTTAAAGAATAGAAAAAAATCAAATAGAGATATATTACAAAGTAAATAAACTTGGATGATTATATACAATCAATATATTAATTAAAATAAGCATTTAAAAAATTTTTTTTTTTTTTAAAAAATTTTTTTTTTTAAAAAAAACCCCAAAAAAAAAGGGAATTTTAAATAAAATAATGAATAAGATAAAAATATTTTTAAATTTGAAAAAAAAAATTTTTTAAAAAAATTTTTTTTTTTAAACTATTTTTATTTTTATTTTAAATATTTTTTTTTTTTAAAAATATATAACGTGTTTTTGCAGTATAGGATTGTTTCCAAAAAGCCACCCCGGCACTCCCCATTTTTTTCATCCCTTTCCCAAATTTTGACTTTCAAATATTTTAAAAAACCCCCTCTGGTTTTTTTAATTCGCTCTTCATCCTCCCGAATTTATAAATGTACAGCAAACTGGTCAAAAAATCATTTAAAAAAGAAGTTTTCAGCAAAAAATAGGGGATGATAAAGAAAATGAAGAAGATAAAAAATTCACATCCGCCTTAAACGGTAATATATGCCAGTCATATTCCCCCTTCCCAAAAAAACTACTGCTGACGCAGCCGAACCCCCTTTTCGAACCCTTTTTTTTTCCCCAAAAGGATATTAAAAAGTACTTGCCTAACTACACCCTCCCTCATGTCAAATATTGGAAGAAAGAATAGCGCTGACATGCAATAGACTTTTTATTAATACTACACACTACGTGATAGTAATTGTTTCCAAGCACGCTATTTTTCTTTTGACAGGAGCTGTCTTTTACTTTTCAGAAGGAATTTTTGTGGTTGGAAAATGAAAAAAAAAAAA
Organism: Trichonephila inaurata madagascariensis; assembly: GCA_019973955.1. NCBI lineage: Eukaryota > Metazoa > Arthropoda > Arachnida > Araneae > Nephilidae > Trichonephila > Trichonephila inaurata. Next base: position 9,214 of record BMAV01021164.1, on the reverse strand, counting down.
AAAAATAAGGTTTTTGAATATTTTTTAACGTTTAGCTTATGGTTGAGAGAAGACTTAACTCCTTTAAAATTGAACCCTATTCCTTTTTTAATTCGAGCATTTAAAATAGCGTTAATACTCCGTAGCAAATTATAATGAATTTAAACTTTATTTATAAACTGGATAGTCGGAAAAATTGTCTCGTACTTTTTCACAGGAAAAAATTCATTTCCAAAAAAATGTCATCAGAACATCACGAACTAAACATCTCACAGTATTTTTTGACCTAATCTCTACTAATTTTGATATATTTGACGTAGCGTGTAGTCAGTTTGAAGAAACTGTTCTGATAAAACCTGAAGCTTTCGATGCAAGAAATTGTCGAAACAGAATGTTTAATAATACCGTATAACACTACATCCAAAAGAAAACGTAAAAAACAAAGTGGATGTTACATTCTTAATATCTTCAAAAACGAAATTTAAAAATAAAATGCATAATCAGGTAAATTTTAAACAAAAACAAAATAGAGTGCTTCATTGGATCCAATCTGCCTTTGAATTTTGAGTGAATTTTATGAAAATAATTTTAAATCTATTTATTAGAACTTTCTTTCTGGAAGACAAAATTGGATTTTTTGATAAATTCTTTTTAAAATTATTTCCTAATGCAGAGAACTAATGCAATTTACAAGCGGTTCTTTCAAAGTAAGATAAAATGCTCACGGGAGCATTTTAAAAATGAAAAATTTTTTTATCTTCATAAATGCAAAATATTTTTCACAATTGAAATTTTTTAATGCTCACAAATCATAAAACGCAGCAGTTTAAATTTTACTCAAAATAATGAAAAGAGGATAAAAAATGCACAAAGATCTAAGACTGATCTATGATTTTTTTAAGGTCCAATGTAGAGAAATTTAAGAGACATTTTAAAATAATCATTAGAAAAATCCTTCTGATTTTTTTTGGGGGATATTTATTACTGTCCCCAAAATTGAAAACCCGGGATATTTAAAACTATTTGTCACCCCCAAGCCTTGGACTAAAATCTTAACGTTTTCATGGTAAAAGTAATTGCGAGTTCTCCATTGAATACAAAACTGACATAAGATTTGCATTCATTGTAAAATTTGAATAAAGTTTCAAACTTGATATAACTTGGCAAAGATGTTCAAATGTTAAAGTTCTTCAAAAAGTTTTTCAAAATGTTTAAAAAAATACGTATAATAAGGTAAATCGGGGAAAGTTGCTACATTAAAGGATTTTTCATTTAGTACATTGAAAATTTAAATGACAAGACCATGAAAAAAATACACTTTATTTTTCAATATTTAATTAGTTATGTATAGTTATGTAATTCTCTTCTTAGTGCAAAAATAAGTAAGAAATTTAATGTTAAAGAAATTCATTTAATTGTTGCATGTTCCCCCATATGGGGGAGATGAAACAACACCAAAGCAAATAAAAAAATAAGACGAACATTACAAAATTAAATACACTGTAACAATAACTGTAGAAAAAAAAAAAAGAAAAAAGTGTTTCGTAATTAGCTTGCTAAAAATAATAACAATACATGTTCTAATGATAGACACACAGTATTTCCCAGTGCAAATGATTATCAATGCAATTTTCGTGCAACCCTTTGTTGCTTTGTCTCTGAATCCGTAAACTTGAGAACTTTTTTTTGCATAAAAATCCCTCTATACACAGCACAAAAAAAACGTCATTTTTATCCTCATCAAAACTGTCACACCTAGTGTCTAGAGGAATTTCTTTTTCCGAGGAAGACAAACTGACACTTTCTTTTTTATTCCTTGAAGGCTTCTTGTTATTTGTTTTTCTTTACCCGTTTTTTTTTACTTTCTTAGGGGTTTTCCCGCATAGTTGCCCTTCTCTCTGATTCAGTTAAGTCTTCTGATGCTAGCTTTTTTACGCCCGGTTGGCTTGCGTTTTCTGACCAGAGGAATAGGGCCGTGCTTCCGTGCTCTGTGCTGGTGGAGGCAACCGATGGTGATATACCACTTAATTGCATTTAAGTATTATTAATTGCATTAAGATTTTATGCGATAGTATATACAGCGTTACAATTTTTTTCCCTTAAAAAACAAATTTTAAAGTTCATTTCATTTATTTTGAATCCTGGGGGCCCCCTTTCCCAAGTAAAAGGGGGTGGGGAAATGCCACCCCTCGCTTTTTTCCCCTTTTTTGCTACAGTGTTGGGGCCACCCCACATGCATCGAGTGTAATGGGATGCGAAACTCACCTATATTGTTTACTATTTTTTTTAAAAATAACAAGTACCCCTTATGAATTTTTTAAATATGGGGAAAACAAACATTTTTTAAAATTTCCATCACCTTAAATCCACAAGATTGAAAAAAGGCTGAAAAAAAAGACGATTAAAGGGATATGGTCCCCTTTAAAAATCATCTAACTATCGATTTTTTTTATTGGCTTATATGATGCTTTTAATCCTTCTTAATGTTTTCCGGAAAAATTTTGATTGTATCTATATTTTTTTTCCCAGTTATTTATCCATTTTTGCTGCATGTCAGTAGATTAAAAACAAAGCTGCCCCCCGCCCACTTTTCGGATCGTTGCTAGAAAAGACCCTTTGATAAAAAAGGAACTTTTTTTTTACTCCACGCTGATGAGTGTTTAAACTGAAATGAAATAGGTGTTTTGTTTTGATTATAAGGGGAGTTATTCTACTGCGTTTTTTTTAAGTTCTTTTTCCTACAAATTTAACTATATTTTTTTTTACTCTGTGTTCTGAAGAATAAGAAAAGTTGCTTTTTTCGACAAGGAATTTGGTGATTTTTTCCAAAAGTTTTTTAAAAATTTTCATGCCTAGGCCTAAAAACGTACCCAAATCTGCCACAACGAAAAACTTTGAAGAGGTGGTTTTTAGGGTGCTAAGACAAGTTCAGAAGTTTCTCAAAAAAACCAACCTTTAGGGGGGTGCAAAACTTGGAAGAAGAACAATACTTTTTCGTTTGGATGAAAAAATATACTGGTATATCCAGATCTCCAACATACGTCATTATTGATAAAATGCATTAACAAATCTTTTTTAAAAAAACTCTATGTAATAATTTGAAAAAAGTTTTTTGGGAGTAAATTTTAAAAAAGCCTATGGATTTTGTGGGAAAATATTAAGGCTTTAAAATTATGGAAAAAGATATGAATATTTGTGTACATGTTCTTTTTTTATAGTAGTACAGAACTGTGCATGAAATAAACTCTAAAAAAGTGTGTGTGTAATTTTTTAAAAAAATTTTTAAGATAATGTTTTTTTGAAATATTGACCTTTTTTTTATATATTCATTAACAAGATATTCTTTTTTTTTCTTTTTAAATTTTTAAAAAAATTTTGGGGAAGCAGTTTAAAAATAAAATAATAACCCTTACATAAAAGTTTCAGATTATTGGAGGAATTTCTTATCATGCTATTTAAGAGATGAAAACTTTAAACTCATTTTTCTCCATGTTGAATTTTTGTACATTCACTGTTATTCAAAACCCTAAGGCTTTTTGATAATTGAAGTAAGGGTTTGAAACTTTTATACATGTTCTGAAATGTATGTTTTGTAAAACTGTGCATTAAATTAGCTCTAACATGTTTAGTACTTTTTCTAAAAAATTTCAAAATCGAAATTAATGTTTTTTCGAGAATTTTTGTAAGTTTAACTATAAAAAAAATTAATAAAAAATTAAAGAGCAGTAGCAGAAAAAACCCATGCACAGTTTTATGTAGTATATTATAAGGTACTTGGAAAAAAAATTTGAAAGAAAAGAAACATATTTAAAAAAGCCTTAGGTTTAAAAATGTTTAAAAAATTTAAAAAAACTTTAAATTTTACAAACATTTTGCAACAAATTAAAATTTTTTGTATGGAATTATTATTAAATATTAACCTTTATAAAATACAATTAAAACCAAATATCAAATATTAAAAATAAAAAAAAATTTTAAAGATGGTACCATATCGCCTTAAATCAGATAAATTCACAAGCCACGCGTTCAAGGTCTGACCATACTCTTCACAGAAGTGATTCAAAATTGCCATCTATAGACGCATAAAAGTACTATTAACAAACTGGCATCATCCCCCAAATAACCTGATATGTATTTTTAAATTCATATCATTTTGATTTTGTATGTGCGTTATTACTATTGACAAATACTATGTACTTCTTAAAAGAAAATTCCCGTAAAAAGCAAAACCTGGCAACAACAAAACGAATTATAACTGATTGGTTGGAAACTCTTTATTGCAGATACCATGTGAATATGAGGTCACATGAATTTAGACCAAGGGTGTCAAACTCGTATGACATTATGGGTCACATTGTCTATTTTATTACAAGTTGGGGGCAGCATATGCTTACGATCTTCAAAAAGTCAATAAAATACGATTTTTACAATGTATTATGTATTAATTATGTAAAGCTCAATGTACATTATACACATGTAGTCGTATTAATTCCATGTTATTTTTTTAAACTTAATCTATACATATTTTATATTTTTAATAAAAAAGCAAACACAAACATATTTTAAGAATTTCAATTTAACGTTACTTTTTAGAAGATATTTGACATCAATTTTTTCACAAAGTAAGTCATCCAGATTTGATTAAAAATACTGAACTGATGTAATTTTTAAAAATGACGATAAATGTTGATTGGGGTTAATCTTACCTGTCTGAATTCTCACTTTTTTCATTAAAGAAAATAATTACCCGCATAAATAAGTACTTCCGAACATAGCAATAATAATATATAACAAATAATACATTTTAGGGAAATATCCACTGATAATTACGAGTATGTATAAAAATCTAGAATTCCAACATCCATCGATTTTTGCTTCAACAAATAATCACACATTGGATTTCAATAAACTTATTTGTAAGCTTTTATCAAGTATTTCGGTTTCGATAGATAAAGTAAAAGTGCGAAATTATAACTCACAGTTCTTAAAATAAGACTTAATAATTCCATTTCAAACACTTTAATTTTGGGAGCGTTTTCAATATATTTTAATTTGTGTGATTTAATCAATATATATCGACAGCTTTCAAAGTGAGACATATTTTCTTTTTCTGTTTATTTTCGCCAAAGTATATATATAATAATATTTAATATTATCAGATATTGCTGTGTAACAACCTGATTTTTGCTTTAAAGCTTATAATTAAGTTGGTTAAAATGGCTTGTGTGTAAGATCAACTGAGAAAGCCAGATTCTTTATCCATTGTCCATTTTTTAATTCAGCACATTCACAATATTTTTATTTCCAAAAAATTATAATTTCGTCAGGCAGTTTGAAGAATTATTTCAAACACATTATGATTTGAAAGCCATTTAATTTCCATATAATATGGTAGATCATTGAATTCCTTCTCTATATCTTCAAAGAATAAATCTAATTTACGATGATTAAGTCTATATTCTCGAATACAATTTACAATTTTGGTGACTATTGCCATGCTGTTTGCATGTTTCTTTTAATCAATATATATCAACAGCTTTCAATGTGAGACAAGTTTTCTTTTTCTGTTTATTTTCGCCAAAGCAACAATATTTAATAATATCAGATATAGTTGTAACAACCTGATGTTTGCCTTAAATTTTAAAATTAAGTTGGTTAAAATGGTTTGTAATCATTGTCACTCTTTTAAATCAGCATATTCACAATATTTTTATTTCCAAAAAATTATAATTTCGTCCAGGAATTCGAAGAATCATTTTAACACTTTATTATTTGAAAGCCATTGAATCTCCATATAATATGGTAGATCATTGAATTCCTCTCTTCTCTATATCTCCAAGAAATAAATTTAATTTACGATGATTATGTTCTCGAATACAATTTAAAATTTTGGTGACTATTGCCATGCTCTTTGCATGTTTCTTTTAATCAATATATATTGACAGCTTTCAGTGAGACAATTTTTTTTTCTGTTTGTTTTCGCCAAAGTAGTAATATTTAATATTATCAGATATAGATGTAACAACCTGATGTTTGCCTTTAAGTGTAAAATTAAATTGGTTAAAATGGATTGTAATATCAACTGAAAAAGCCAGATTCTTTATCCATTGTCACTCTTTTAATTCAGCACATTCACAATATTTTTATTTCCAAAAAATTATAATTTCATCCAGCAATTTGAAGAATCATTTTAACACTTTAGAATTTGAAAGCCATTGTACTTCCATATAATATGATATATCATTGAATTCCTTCTCTATATCTCCAAGAAATAAATCTAATTTACGATGATTATGTTCTCGAATATAATTTACAATTTTGGTGACTATTGCCATGATGTTTGCATGTCTATTTTAATCTTGCAACAACTCCTTTAGTAATATCGATCATGGTAGACGCACCATCATGGAAGGCAAGCCAACTTTTCCAGTGTGTGGTAACTTATATTTCTTCAAAACATCTATAAATAACTTTAAATAGATCAACTCCAGATGTATTTTGAATATGAATGATTTCCAAAAGTTATTCACTTATTTTTAAATCAACATCGCATTCGTAAAAAAAGCTACTAGCTGAACGAAATTTCGAAAGTCTGTACTTTCATCAATATTGCAATAAAGTAGGCTTGAAATGTTGATAGTATTGAATTATATGCTGATTTTTCAAATTCTTGGCTATTTCATCAATTCTAGCTACGAACAATATTTCGACTTAAACTTTCATTTTTAATTTGCTTTGATTGTGCTGGACATAATACTCCTACTATGTTTTAAATAAACATTAACTAAAAAATTAACTTTCGGTAAATGATTTCGATCTGCTTGCGAGATTAAATGTAATAATATATAACTTTTACATCAGCTGTATTGTTTTCAAGATATTTAATGCATGGGCTTTATTGTTTTTGAAGGATTGATTACACACACACACAATTCGGACAGTTTGTCTTCTCAAAGTTTTGCTAAGTAATGGACATAGTTTGCTTCATGATTTGCGTCATAATGGCTTTTAAGAATATATTCTTTAGCAAGTGAAATAGATTTTAGATATCTGGCATATCTGAATATTATTTTGAACGCAAAATAATGTTATAGTTGAAATTTTCTTGAAAATTACGGAGTACTTTTTGAATTGATTTTTCTTTACTCATAGTTGAAATTTAATTGTGCTTTCATTCGCAAACGATTAAGTACACATCTCTTTAGTTTAACCATCCTGAATATTTTTTTAAACTTTTTTTAAACATCTCTGATTGCCTCTTGCTGATTGGACACTCCAAACAGAAAGGTGGAAGAAAATATAGTCCACGCACAAAGAAGTGACCATCCATAGTAAAAAATAAGCATAATGCGTTTCATGATTTAATAAAAAAGTAACTTATTATAGTAAAATCAAATAAAAACGTTTAATAAAATATAAAAAAGAAATATTTTTAATCTAATCTAAAGGCCATTTCTATTATAAAAAAGAATTTATATATATTTTAAAACAAGAACAGAAATCAGGCAAATATATTGTGTAGATTTCTCTCTCTCTCTCTCTTTATATGTATATATATATATAAATAATGTCTACCTCAAATAAATTTCAAAATAAAAAAAAAACTTTAAAAACCTGATATTTAAAAAGTTTTAAAAGGAGTCGGAGGGAACCATGTTTGACATCTATGATTAGACCATTCAGTAGAAATCTTTTTTTCCCCTGGTTATAATACTTTTTGGTTGGGGGAGAGGGAATTAAAGTACGCACTTTTTGTAACAGAAAGAAACTCAGTCTATTGAACATTAACAATAAATACAAAATAAGTAAACACATTAAACTATGAAGGTTATAAAACTATAGAACAAATATAGTTACTGAGCCTTAAATAATACCACCAATAAGAAAACGATGCTTAATATACATTAACCAGTAACTGTGACACCTTCGTTCGTAAGCGCGTAATCGAGCGACGACGAGTATACTCGGCAGTCACAGAGTAAAAATGCAGCTTATAAAATATTGAAAAAAAAAGTTAGGTTTATTTTACAATATATTGCCAATTTTATTACTAATACTTATTTATTTCGTTAAGATATACATATATTACAAAAAAAAAAATTAAATAATTAAATAATTATAATACAAAAAAAAATTAAATAATTAAAAAAAAAAATAATCAACTTTCCGACTAATTCCTTTGTTCACTTTTATGCAAACATGTAAAAACAAACAAACAAGATAATTGCACATAAATAAATTCGTTATGCGAACTTATTCGCTGTTTCAGCCGGAGCATATGAAAGTGCATCAGTTCATATTAAATTTTTTAAAATTTATTTATTTGTTTTTTACTGTTTGGCCTCAAAATATCCTACACATCTTAATAATTAATCAATAATAATTAAGATTAATCAATAATAATTTAAGATTAATTAATAATTAACCTCAAAAATTACAATTTAAATAGCCAATAGTAACTACTTTTAAACATAACGAGTATACTCGTCACGACACAAAATCCTACAACATGTCCATGACGAGTATACTCATCATAACACAAAGCCCGCAACTTCTCCATGGCGAGTAAACTCGTCATGACACAAAATACAACTTCTCCATGTCGAGTATACTCGTCACGACACAAAATCCTACAAAATTTTCCCTGAGAAATATACCCCATCATACACAAAGCTCGCAACTTCTCCATGGCGAGTAAACTCGTCATGACACAAAATACAACTTCTCCATGTCGAGTATACTCGTCACGACACAAAATTCTACAACATTTCACATCGAAATAACTCATCATACCAAAGCCCGAACTTTCTCCATGGCGAGTAAACCGTCATGACAAAAATCAACTTCTCCATGTCGAGTATACCGCCAGACACAAAATTCTACAACTTCCATGTCGAAAGGGATACTCACACACTAAAATTCACAACATTTCCCTAACGAGTATCTCATCATTACAAAAGCCCGAAATTTCCAAAGGGGAAAATAAACTCGTCATGACACAAAATACAACTTCTCCATGACGAGTATACTCGTCACGACACAAAATTCTACAACATTTCCATGACGAGTATACTCATCATTACACAAAGCCCGCAACTTCTCCATGGCGAGTAAACTCGCATGACCCTAATTTTTTCCTTTACGAGATCCGTCATAACACAAAACCGGCAACTTCTATGAAGATGCCCCGCAATCCCAGTTAACCAGTTAAAACGATAACAAACTCATAGTGAAA
>BMAV01021163.1:0-21330 GCA_019973955.1 Trichonephila inaurata madagascariensis | reverse complement strand
GACGTATAAAATGAAGAAATTCATAGTTTTAAAAGATAGAATGATATTTAAGTTTTAGTTTTGGAATCTAAAACCCAAACCTTTATACTAAGTATTTTCCTTGAAGTTTTGATAAATTGAGAAACTAAATGTATGATAACAGGTTTCGTGAGTGAATGGTTAATGGCCTTTAACATTCACGAACGAAGACTTTGGGGTTCGAAACTCAACTTAAAAATAAGCTAGAAATTAAAATCAATCATAGATGGAAACATAATAAATGTATTTTTAAAACTTATTTTTAAAGTAAAAAACATTTATTGAAAGAAAATAGCCTAAATTTAAACCTTTTTTCCCAAAAAAAAAAGTTTGTCCCCTTCATCAAGACTAAAATTTGCATCCAACCCTAAATCCAGTTGAACAGTCTATTCTTTTTAACAATTTAATTATTTCAAATTAAAAATGAATCGCCTATCATTAAAACATTTTCGGCTAAACCAATTATATTGATAGAGGACCCCTTTACTAATACGAAAAAGAACTCATCTTCTCTTAAAAAATATTTTTTTTTGCCATTATTGTTTGCACTAAAGTAAAATAGAAAATCTTATTAAAATCTTATTTTAAAAATTATTAATTGAGAAATAAACTTCAAAACCCCAGCATTTCCTAACGCATGCGAAAATTTCCTAACGCTGAAAAGGATGCCCTATCCCCCCTTTCCTTATTCTTCTGCCCCCCGGGCTCATCCCCGCCCGCCCACTTGTCCCAAAACCCGGGCCCCTATGTTAAGCCCAGGGAGGCCCACGCCCCCCCGTCCCAAAACCCCTTTTTAATTTTAGGGTCCTTCGTAAGGTGGCTGTAATGAAGTGCGGAGGGAATCGAAAGCTACAAGAGCATGTTAAAGATCACTGAAAAAAAGGTTTTTTTTTGTATGGTCAGAAGGTATATAGAATAGGACGTAGGTCGGCGAAAGTTTTGTGAAGCTGTCGCACAAAACTGGACGGAGATGGTTTTGAACCGTAGAAAATATCCCCGGTAAACGTAAATTTTCCCGACCAATTCAGGTGATAGCTTTCAAATCTTCATGAACTGTTGTACGCAGTCCAAGGAGAAACCCCCAAATTGTAATTGTTGAGAGAAGTGAATTGAGTGAGTTCCTATAATCACTGTCTTGAGCTGTTGCTATTGATTCTTGATAAAGCATCAGCCACCATGTTGTCTTTGCCAAATATATGTCGTATTGTTGTTGTGTATTGGCTAATGAAGTCAAGATGTCGTAGCTGACGAAGTGAGGCTTTGTTCGACGATTGATTGAAAGCAAAGATCAGAGGCTTATGGTCGGTGAAGATAGTAAATTCACGACCCTCTAGGTGGTATTGAAAATGTTTAATTGCGGAATACATAACAAACATTTCTCTGTTGTATGTACTGTACGTTTTCTGTGTAGAAATCACACATTCGCACAGAGAAAAATGCTAAAGGCTGCCAGTCATTATTGACATATTGTTGTAGAACTCCACCAACGGCGTTGCCAGATGTATTGACCATGATTGCTAAATGAGCGTTATTCAAAGGATGTGCTAATGTGGTTGATTATGATAATTGCTCTTTACAGTATTGAAAGGCTTTTATTGAATTTTGATCCCAGTCAATAGATTTATTTTTGTTTTTCTTAATCCCAACCAGAAAGTCGTTTAATTTTGTTTGATGTTTAGCTGCATTTGGAGGAAAGCGTCGATAAAAGTTCAACATCCCAAGGAATCTTCTCAGCTGCTTAATTAAGCACAATATATATATAGTATGTATTCTTTTCTTTATAAATGATTATAATCTTTGTTCAAAAGCATTAATGCTCTGAAACTTCTTTTGATTTGTTATATATGCTATTTTTAATAAAATATTCATTTATGTGTATAATTTTAAGTGTTAAATGTGCATTATTTGTTCAAAGATGTTTCGTACTTTTTTCTTTCCCTCATTTACATTATATATTTACTGGTTTAAAAGAAAAAAAAAGTATATATATCCGTTTTCTCTTCTTGCTAGTATTAGTTTTAAACTATGATTCATTTATGAAAATGCGATGAGATATGTTGAGTTATGCAATATGAGTTATGATGAGTAAGCAAAAATAAATAAGGAGAAGAAAGACAGTTCAAGGTTGTAGATAACTCTGAGTTCTATGCATTTTTTTTTTTTGTGGTATAAAGTGTAATAACTTGTTTTTCTTTTTGTAGCTGGGGTTTTGGTTGCAGAGCACTTAGCCCGTCAGGGCTTTTATCTCCTATATGCGATAACATGAGATTGATAACTTCCCCATTTTAAGATAAATTTACTGAATAATTAAATGAAAAATTAAAATTATTAAATCTTGGGAAATTTGAATAAATTACTTGAGAATAATAATTTCTAGAAAGAAATTATCTGGAGAAAAAAACCGGCATTTTAAAGCCGATAAAGATATTTAAATACAATCAGAACGTTAGGAATTATCATGGCCCCTTGGCCAATTACGCTTGCCTTATCACCCTTGGCCAATGCGAGCCGCGGGAAGACACCTGCCTAGCCAATGAGGTGGCAGCTAGGGGGAAGGGGGTACCGTCGCTCCGTCCGCTAGAGATGTTCCAATGTTCGTAAGGGCAATGGAGCTCTCTGATTGGATGGGAGTCATGGAGGTGGCGAAGATCACTTTGAATATGGAATGAAATGTTTTTGAGTAACGATCATTTAAAAAGGGGTCTTGAAGAATTGGAAATTGAAAATCCGAGAGGTGTTTGCGGTATTGATTGTAATTAAGGGTTTATTTGGTTTTGTTACACGATCGTGCAACGGCTAGTAAGAAGATATTTAATTTGTTGTTGTCAGTTTTAGACATATCTTCCAGCGTTTGGAAAATTTCCGGGAACTTGGAAGTTAGGTTTTGTATCTCGGCAGTGTATGTGTGTGGCAAAATTTCCGATTTTGAAATTTGTTTCGGTATTAACTGGGGTTTTTTCCTTTTTGTTTGTTATCCGGTTGGAAGTTCTAGGAACCTCCTCTTGGGGCTCCATCTGGTTAACTGTTTCGTTACTACAAACGTTCGCAAAGCTTACGTTTGGCGTGACAGTAATAAAAAAATTTGTTTCGGCTAAGTAGAACTTTTATTTATAAGTAAATGATTTTTTTTTCTTGTGGTATGTGTATTTCAAATGTGTTTTCAGATCATTTTGATGATTTTTTTTTATCTATAAGTTTGATAGTATTTTTACTTTGGTTGTGCATTGAAAGTGATGAGAACGAAAACATTTTTATTTTTCATTCTTGTGATTGATGAAATTTTTTTCGAATTGCATATTGTAAGAAATTGAAATATTTTTATGTGGGATAATACTGTGTTATTATTTTATTAATAACATTTAAGTTAAATTTAATTCAAAAGTTCAAAGAATAAATTTGTAATTAATTTAAGTGACATTTCACCATGGCCTATTTTGCAAAAGGTCGCAGGCAGGACCTCCTTGAATTGGCTGAGATGTATCAATACCAGACAATTTCCAAGTTCTTGACATTAAAGGCGCTATATTAAAAAGTGAAGGTTATGATGCAGATTTTACTACAGAAAGTTTAAATCGTCTCATAGAAAAGAGCTCGAATTGCGGGCTGAAAGAGAAAAAGAAAATCAAAGAATATTTGAACTGTAAAAACTTCAAATTACAACTAATACTTTCACAACTGCAGACTCTGCGCTAGTGTCTTCTGCAGACTCCAATATGCCAAAGTTAGAACTCCATAAACTACTTCTGATTTTTGATCCAAAGACAACTGATGTAACAATTTTTCTGGACCTCTTTGAAAGGCAATTAACATTTTTAAAAATACCAGTTTCACAGTGGGTGATGTACCTCGTTGGTCTTTTACTGACTGAAGTTTCAATTGTAATCGCAAAAAGATCTGTTGCTGATGCTCAAGACTATTATAAAGTCAAACAAATTCTTCTAAAACGCTTTAAATTAAGTGCAGAGAAATTTCGGCAGATGTTTCCCAGCACACAAAAGATCCTGGAAAAAACTGGCGTGACTTTTATTTTGACTTGCAAACATATTTTGATGGGTGGCTCAAAGACTCTTGTTACCACGTTTGAGGAATTGAAAGGTTTGATTGTGGCAGATCAAATTAAGAAGAAAATCCCTCAAGATTACAAAGATCACTTTTGGACCAATGGTGTAATTGGAACAATCCTCTACAACTTGTGGATAAGCTAGATTCGTATGAAGAAATTAAAAACATGCGAAATAAAAATAACAATAAACACTTTGGTTGGAAACAAAAGGAAATGAAGTCCAGTCCCTTGAGAAGTAACTACACACGAATTCCTAAGTTGTTGTCCCATGAACATTCTCTCTGTCAGATTTCCCCAGTCAAAGTAGGCGGGAAATCGGGGTTCCCAGTAACAGTAGGCGGAATCCCATTTCCAATCACAGAATACCTGAAAAGAAAATCGTTCATACAAAAGAAGACAGAGTTCTTGTATCTTGTTATGGATGTGGTGCTCCCCGAATCATTTGATCAAGATGCCACACTTGCAACCCAGTTCGACAAAAAGATGATGCCTTGTCATCAAGTCTGAATCAGTCAAACTTTTATAGTTTCTCCACTGAAAATAATCCCATTAGTATAATACAAATTTCCATTTGTAATACAGAAGCAGCAGTTTGTGCTGATAGTGGTGCGACACATTCAGACTTTTAACAGCTGCTGGGATCTTCTTAGATCTCCAAAGAAAACAACGGTACTTCACTGAAACATCCCCCAGAAAATATAATTTTGTGAAAGCGCCTCTTAACATCCATGCCCTTCTCACTGTTGATCCTGTACCACATCCTTGTCAACTTCGGGAAAATGAAGGTACTTAGCTTTCACTTCAACAACGGGAAGAAATAAATCGACTATTGGAAAAATATGAAAAATGCTTTCAACCAGGGAGAGAGCCTACACCATTTATTGAACATCGTATAAATGCAAGAGACCATCTTCCAGTAGCAGTACCACATTATAGGATGAATCCTTCCAAGAAAGAAATATTAAAACAAGAAATTGGTCGTGTTCGCAACCCGAAATCGGGAGATGATTCCCAAAGAAAAGTTAATTCAATTGTTGTGCATGCCGGAAATCGCATTCGCTTGAAAGTTAAAAATCACATTCTAGGTGATGAACACCCAATATTTTCAACTTTGTGGGCAAGCTCTTGGGCCCAAAAGGCAGTTCGCTGCAACAATTGCAAAAAGCTACACAAACCAGAATGGCTATTCTGGGACGTGGTTCTATGAGAGATAAGAGAATGGAAGAAGAATTGCGGAACCAAGGTAATCCCAAGTATGCTCATCTGAATGAGGATTTACATGTTGAAGTGTTAGCTTATGCTGCTCCACCTGAAGCTGACAGACGAATATCCGTTGCTTTTGTGGAACTGCAGTGCTTCTTAGCCATTTCCAACAGAACCATCCATCCCTCAACAAGAGCTACTACTGCAACAGCTAATTCTTCTAATTATGTCTTCTCCCCGGGACGTCGTCGGATCCATAGGGGGAGATTGTAACCCCCCGTTGCTTAGACTCCTCCCATATTAACAGTAGAAAGACTGTAGCGCCCTCTAGTGGATAGAACAATCTTCAGTAATAGCCAAGTTTCGGAACTTTAAGGACGTATGAGCATGCGCTCCAATCATTTTCAACTCTACTCTAAATGTTAGTTCTCTAGTTACGTAATGTAAATGTTTATTTTGTCTAATAAACGTATTTTAATTAACTAGTGGATTTAGTTAAGAACCCTATTCTCCGCGTATCCCTTTATTCATTGGGTCACACTCATTATAATTGATCATAAATAGCTAAAATCTCTCGAAAAATACATTTTTTACTTTTGCGGATGAATAATTGATAATTAAAAAGGGAAAGCAAATGATATAATTTGTTATTGTCATATTGATAACATTAATTAAACAGAAAGGGAAACAAAGAATCTGTTGCAAAAAAATTTTATATTTAAATATTATCAACAAAAATACATGTTGGGAAGAAAAAAAAAATTGTTGCTTCATAAAAACATTGTGCAAACTTTTTAAAACAAAAATATAAGATAACATTAATTAGAATTTTATGAGATACCTTTATCTTTTATTTTACTCTTCATAATTTATTAGACCAAGGATTGCTGTGATGACCCTTTGGATTAAACTGCTTATTATTTTTGAAACAAGCACACTATTTAGTATAACATTTTTTTTTACACGAGCCCTTTTTAAATCCTTGTCCAGTACCGCAACTTTGAACTGTTGCAACTGACCAAAGCGTTGTGTCAATATTTTCAACTTCTTCAATGGGAATTAATTCTCGCTGACATATACTGCACCGATACCTAGAGAACAATGGTTTTATTCCGCCTAATCGGAAATTTTTTTCCAAAGTAATTAGAATTGATTCAAAGAACTTTCGAGTGTCGTATTTTGTAGTTTAACGATCAAGTAAACTTTATTTTATACAATACCTAGTTAAATCGTAGAATTCAATAACTTTATATACTTTAACTGACGTCTAGTTATTTCATGAAATACCTAGTTAATCTCTGAAATAATGGATTTCACGCTTTAATGATAACATTTACATAAACCAGCAATTGATTTTTTACACGCTTTTATAAGTTTCACTTGCATATAACGGAATCTTTGAATTCGATTTTTATCCACTTTAAAAGGCCAGAATAATTCGAAATTTTGCACACTTGTCAGGGACCACGATGACAATACAATAATTTCATAATTTTGTTCCATTGTAGTGATCAGATCATTAGGAATTAACGATTTCCAGATTTGGCAACTTATTCTATACACCACTTTGAGATTTGGCGACTTATTGTATATACCATTTTCAGATTTGGTGATTAATTCTATATACCATTTCCAGATTTGGCGACTAATTCCAGATTTAACGACTAAAAGATTAATGTGTAACCCTAAAAGTGCAAATAAGCTTGTGGTTAATACAAATAAAACAAAAAGTCTTCTTTATGTGAGAAAGGCAAGTCTGGGTGCGTCAGCTATTTCTTATAATAATATAAACAATTCTCTAGTTTTTCTGAAAATGGAAATAAAAAAAGGCTCGTGCATGTGAAAAAAAAATAGTTTATGTTCTAAGTGTTAAATATTTTTTATTTTTATAAAGCAATACGTTTAGAAGTGATTATACGAATATTGCAGCAATATGTTTAAAAGGAGATAATACGATTCGCATTTAATATTTCTTCTTAACACACTTTTATTAGTTTGATCGGTATTTATAGAGACGGAATCTTTGAAATACAGTGATACGGGACTCATCCGAGGCCCCGTAAAAGGAGAGAATAAACACCCTCCAGACGCGTTCATTAATATTCATTGAAGAGCAGGTCTAATTCCAGCAGCCACGAAATTCCGGATCCAAATATCAAACTCAAGGATATATTCAACAATGAATAAATGATAGTTTAAAAAACTGAAAAGACACGTTTTTATTGTAGATCGAACTAAAAAATGAAAAAGAAATTATATTTTAAAAATAAAACTATAAAACACGCTTTTATAGTGAATCAAACTAAAAAGTAATTCATAATATAAGAATAAAATGATTAACGAGAAATTTTATGTCATTGGGGTAAAAAAGTGTGTGGGGTGCTTTATACTACATTTTTACGCTAACTCAGCATTTCGGAATAGAACTAATAAGAACCCCACGCTTTTACCCCAATGAGATAATTTTTTTCGTTAATCATTTTATTCTTATATTAAGAATTATTTTTTTACTTTTTAGTTCGATTCAATATAAAAGCATGCTTTTAGTTTTTTTAAACTATAATTTTTAAACCCATTCTTCATGTAAAATGACTCACGTGTCCTTAGAAAAAGCGTGCAGTAACGTAACCTGAATATTATAATCCCCCTCTCCCCCCTCGTCACTTGACCATGGTTCAAAATTACGTGGTCCGTCGCCAAAAGCCCTCGTGTAGCTGAACAATGCGACGTTAATATTCACTCACTCACTCACCCCCTCTCCCCCCTGCTTTCTAAAGGAAGTCATTGAAAACATTACTGGAAAAAGTTATCGAACACAAATCCTTAATGTAAGAGTTTAAACAACATTGAAGTGAACTAAAATAATTCGCATTTTAAAAATAATTAAATAACTTGGAACTTCCACATTAGTTTTTATCGTTGAGCAAATGTATTCTCTTTTGGTACAGTAAAAAGACAATGTTAGGTAATAAAAAAATGAATTTAACATTTCAGCATTAGCTTATAACTAATGAAAACAAAAATATACTTTTATTTTTCTATTAAAAAATATGAGATACATAATGTTTTAAACAGGAAAAAAAATTGAGTTAAAATCACATAGAACAATTCGAAGTGTATTGAAAATGGACTCCGTATAGTTGAGCTACATTTATGTAACGAGAATTAGTGAGTGAATACTAAATTTGCACTATTCATCTACTTGAGGGATTTTGGTGACAAACCTCGTAAAAATCTCTCTCGTATGACCATACCAATGGGAGATCGTTTGAGCCTCGACATTTTTTACGTGCATCAGCTCCTACCGCACGGTGGACGTTTAGTGGTACTAGACTCGAACTTATGACACGCTGGATACAGTCAGTTTACTTGACTACTCGGTTACCGCTGCCTCAAAAAACTACATGCAGTGGCTTTTAGATGGAAGAATAAATCTATACAATTAAGCAGAATATTAGTCGACGCAGTACTTATTCTGAAAAAGCTTGTGTAGCATAAATTCGTTTTACGTCATATTGGATTGACAATGGAGCTATTAGGCATGTCATAATCTGATCCACATACAAGTAACGAGGATGGTTCTTGAATTAGCAACTTACTGTTCTAACATCCACACTGCGGCACTTTAACCCTATTTTTACTCAAAAAGCAACTTATCAAACCACATTTGCTCGAATGTTGAAGCTGTAATTTATTTACGTAGAAGGTTATGTAATGAAGTTTGTACAAACTTACCAGATAAATCATTATTTTTCTTAAGAAGAGACGAAATGGATTTTTAAATACTTTTCTGTGCCGAGAATGTCTTCGGAACCACTGAAGCCTAGTGGTCAAGGTCACGAACTCATAGCCGAAGTATCGAAGGAATGGCCGGTACTAGCTTCCTTTTGCCGCCACGGACAAAAACGAAACGTGCCGCCCCTGTTCCAAAGTAAAAAAAATAATAAAAACTAAATGGTTCCAACACAGATACACACATGTAAAACTTAAATAGTTCTATCGTATAAAGAAACATGATGTAAATTTCACAAGGTTTGCATGCTTCCTTCAGGGTGTTACATTTTGTATGGCCAGTAGTGTATTTTGCTGTGTAAATCGAAACTTCCTATGTCAACATCTATGTTATATGTATACACATTAAAATGGATAATATAATCTGATAATTACAACCCTAAGAATTTAAATAAAGTTTGAAAAAAGAAAAAATATGTCGACCCCAATACAACCCTGGAATAATATAGACAGTTGTAAACTTTCACAGACACAGCAGGGCTCGACTTGAGCTCCGTTTGGAAATCCTTGCCATAAATTAATCTAAACTAAGGTTTTTCAATTTTCCTTTCTTTCTTTTGTGAATTTCCCAAGTCTTTAAGTTTACTACTTGACATTTACTAAGAAACAATTAATTTGTGCAAAATTCCGTCTCAGGCAGCTGACCAAACAAAGTGAATTCAAGTTCAGAGGACGTGGTAGACCAGGACTCGTTATATGTATAAAAGACAGTGCATACAAGCTCATGATTCATACGGAAATTCATGCTGTTTGACGAAAATAGTGCTGGATGTTTTGAAAGGTTTTTTTGAAATTCTGTTGGGTTCTTTCAAAATTTAAGAGCAAAATGTCGGTAAGACATCATTTGAGTGGATAAGATCGTGTACGAGCACTTGGACGACTTAAAGCAGATCAAAGTGTCACCACTTGAGTTGCTGCATTGGGTATATCAAAGAGTGCCATCTCGCGATTGAAAAAGGCCGCCGACAGTGGAAATGCTTTGCAAAAGCATTCCAGAGGTCGTGGTAAGAAAACCACACCTTTAGAGTATCGCTATGTAATCACCGTGGAAAAAAGAAACAGAAATTTCACTCCTGAACAGATAGTTGCAAACCTTTCAAACGCTACAGGTACGCATGTTTAGCAAGAACCATCTCATGGCGATTAAATCAAGTTGGTTTGTATGCACGGAAGCCTGTTCGTTGCCTTCCACTTCAACCATGCCATTGTTGAGAGAGATTACGCTAGTGTAATTAAAATAATGTTTGGGATCACCAAAATTGGTCTAGAGTGATGTTCTCCAAAAAAACTCTTTTCAGTGTAACAAGTGTATACGGCCGCCTACTACTAAGGAGAGATCGTGGAACACGTTATGCAAAAAAAGTTTGTTTTTAAACGTGTTTGTATGGCCCAGGCGTGATGGTGTGGGCAGGCATCATGCACATTTTCAGAACACCATTTCACATCTTTGAACGATGAAGCATTACATAGCAACAATATTGCAGAGAGATTATTCTAGATCATGTTCGTATTTTTAGGGGTGCTGTAGGTCCAGACTTCCTTTTTATGGACTATAATTCGCGGCTGCACAGAAGCATTGAGGTATCGGACACAATTCTCCGTATGCAATTTCCTGCTTACTGTCTCAAACTAAATCCTGTTGAGCATGCCTGGAATGCTCTTGGCACACATGTTACACAAAAAACCATACCACCCCCTACAGTACAAGAGCTCAAAATCACCTTGAGAAAGAAGTGGGACAATATTCCCAATGGCTCCTCGATAGTTTAGAGCAGAGGTTTCCAAACTTTTTTGTCTCATAGACCCCTTGCCATGTTTTTCGGTTTTGGGTAGACCCTACTTACATAATAATGTGAATTTTTGCAAATTTATCAACTTAAATGTCTTTTTGACAACTGGAATATAGAGCTATACTAACTTAAAAAGATTTAAATTTCTAACTGTAGTGAAGTATAGTGTTTAACACCTAAGACACATGTGTTGATTAACTAAATTAAAATTTAATTAATACATAAAATAACTGTTACACCAAGTAACTGAGCAACAAACAACTGCTTTTAATGGAGGGATGATCCTGGTGCTTTCAAAATTGCTGTGTGTGGATGTCTGATAACCGTTTCTAAATTTTACTTAAGATCTTAGTGCCTATTGCGATCCGTTCCTCTTGTAATATGACATTTATTTTTTTTCCAATGTAACATATTAATTCATTGGCTCCTGTGGTATTACCATAGTCAAAACATTCTCAAACCTAGTTTCAAAATCTGAATAAAGGGGATTTAAATGGTGAACGTAGGTTAAAACGTCCTTTTAATGGTAGATTGTGTGCGACAAATTGAGAAACTAGGAAAATTTGGGACGTCCAATATTATGTTTCCTTAGCTTAGTTCTGGTAAGAAACGCCGAAATGATGGTCCTTGTAACTGCAAATTAGCTTCATTAAATTTAGAAAATAAATCTGTTAAGTAGATAAATCTGGTTTCCACTTGATTAAATTTTCTTTCAAAATTAAAGGCATGATCTGGTTTAATGAGAGTCACTATCGCAGACTCCCATTTACACCTCATGGACCCCCAAATTATTTTTGCTCCGACGTGGTCCCCTTGCAGGTTGTCATAGACCCCTGGGGGTCTATATAGACCACTTTGGGAATTATTGGTTTAGAGAAAAGCATGGAGAGCTGATCCAAATTAGTGTTCGTGGTCAACACTCATCTTATCAATGTACTCATGTCTGCATCATTCTGACCTGAAGATCAATTTTTTGTGGCTGTTTGGAAATCATCCAAGGATAATCTTTTTTATTTTTAAGTTTTTAATTCTACTATATATATGTGGCGATATCTGTACCATATTGCACTACAGTAAATGCACATCATGTCTACTAACTATGTACTTAGCTTCAATCATTGTCTATTCTTAATTATTCCTAAAAGCGTAGTTGTTTCTTAGGAATTGTCAAGCAGTGCATGGAGAAACTCCCAGACAAATATATTATTCCTAAATGAAATATTTATTTGCAGGAATACATGAAGTCCTGATGAATAAACAGTGTGGCCACTTTTAAATGAAATATTTATTTTAAAGTTAATATATTATTTAAAAAATTATACAATTTCAGCAAAACATAAAATGTAAATCTCATATTTTGCGTACATATTAAACTTTGAATGGATAAAACAAACATTTTTATACTTTCTGAAAAATTAAAATAAATAAATATCCTGTATCAAACATACGTAAATTTATTTCTAAGGCTATTAATTTTAATATCCTATTACATTGGTATTCTTTACTAATGAGATTTTTGAGGCTAAAATATTGGTATCAAAAACTATGGTTCAAAAAAAAAAGGTTAACTTTACTTAAATTTTCAAAGTTCCGTTGGAAAGTTTCTAGTTTTTTACATAAATATCAGTACTTTTTTGCAGTTTTTAAAAAATACATTATATGAAATGTGAGGGGTGAATTATCTTCCTTTTTTAGTATTATTTTAACTGAAAAGTATTTATAAGATATTTCCAAAACAAAATTAAACTTTATTAATTTCTAAAGAGGGTAATGAGTATTATTTGGCAACGTCTTTAATATATTAACAAAAGTATTATGAACATAAGATTTTAAATAATTAAATTGCTATTTTTTAAAATGAAATTAAGAGGTAAAACGTGAATTACAGGGGAGAAATATTGCTTAAAATAATAAAAGACCCAATCGGTTGTTTACTTGATTTTATGAAACGGACATCATTAATTTTTTAAAATAAATATATATATATATATATATAAATAGCATATAATACAACTGTGTACAATATCACAATGTATTCAACTGAAATGTATATATCTGTAAAATACAATTTATAAACGTTATTTAATCTATGTCTCATAACTTTACAAATATTTGCCTTTTGAAAATAACATAATTAAGAAAATATTATTGAAAGTTTTTTTGATAAAAGCTAATTTAATTACAGAGATTTATTTTGAAAAACATAATTTTTGTAAAGGGATTAATAATCTTTCCTACATATTAATTTGACAAAAAATTAAAGATCGAGTTAAAATTTTTATTTCTTAATTCACGTTGAACTATTTTTGAAATATTAAGTATATTTTTCTTAACATTCATCTTTTTTTTTAAGAATGACATATTTTTGTTAATTTTTTGTGCCTTATTTGCTTCTTTCAGCAAAAAAGTTTGCCGATGAAATTGATTCATATAGTGATTAAAAAGAAAATTCATAGTTCAATTTTCACCTCTTTAAATGTTTTTCAAAACTTGTTTACTGTGTACAACATATTCCGGCTGTTATACTGAACTATACTTTCAAACAACAATTTTTAATTTTTAGGTATATTCGCCGTATATTGCTCAGTTTCTTTTTACGAAGAAACCCGAAATGTATATGTGTAATACTCTTTTGAAGTCTGATTTTAGTGCGCAATAAAAGCTAGAAATGAAAATGAGTTTGACGTATTTAAAAAATCATTTAAAAGTTGTAGTATATCTAACAATTTAGATGGAATTTTTTACTGTTGGCATTTTATATAAGTTTGTTGAGATGCATATTCTCTTTCTCATATTTTTTTCTTAGAAATTAAATCCCCACATTCACTACTGAAATGTATCCAGATAATGCAGATCCTTTAGTCTAATATCTACCAGGCACCAAATATTAAAAATTTGTCTAGTTTCTTATAAGTTTGGCATGAAGAAATTGCTTTAAATAAATGGAACAGTGATGAACAGCATGAATTACATGAATGAACGAATTACTGATGTAAATTCATAAAATGTGTTAATACATCAAGATTGTATATAGGTTACATGTAGATTATATGGAATAACTAATAATATTGGTCTCAAATAAAAAGTTTTTAACGTAATTATACAGCTCTTTTTACTTTTTCTGATAGTTAGCAATTATTATAAAAGGTATAACACATTCAAATTAAGATTTTGCAATTCCTTTGATTGTATTATTCTCACTAAACCGGCATAAAAGCCATGAATAAATAATTTTCTTCATACACGCCGACTTTCCTACATTTTCCTGCAATATTTACGATAAAATATAATCATGGTGCTAATAATTGCAAACAAAATCCTTAAAGACAACAATTTAACAAAGAATGTTAACATAACATTAGGGAAAAAGTAGTTTATAAGATTCATATTTTATTTTTTAATACTATTTTAGTTTTTAATTTTAAAATATAAACAAGATTTCAATTAGAAAAATTACAGATGCATATTAGTTCTATTTCGTTTAGTATTGTAATTGTACTTTAAATATATTCATACACACACAATTTTTTTAATATTTAGACTGAAATTACTTATAATTGCATAATCATTGGAGAGTAATAAATATAAATATACATTTTACTAAAAAAATTTTCTGTTTCATGATTATTGTAATTTAAATTTTTTTTCTAAAACCAAAAGGTGTTTGTGTTTAATGCTTTTCTGTAGTACAATACAAGTGCAGAACAATAACGAGCAAGACATTATATCCGGTGGAGGAATTATTGTTGATCACATTTAAAGGGTATCAGACTGTTCAAAACGTGTTTTTTGAAAAAATTAAATAAAGGGGAAAATATTTATGATATTTAAGGTCATTAGAATAGAATGTATAAAAATTTTTTTAAAGAATAGTATAAAAAAAAATATTTAATAATTTTTTGAAAAAAGTGAAATAGAATGACCCTTTTTAAAAATTTTTTAGAAAAGTTTTTTATAAATTTTTGTCGGATTTTTCGATTTTCACAGAGGCTCAACAGAATTTTAAAAATAAACTTGAGTGGTTTATCCATATTTTACTACCAGGGGGGGAAAATTTTTAAACAAAAACGCCGATAATTATTTCAAGGTGGAAACCCTTGAAAATAAGGGAATTTTTAAAAAAATCATATTGAGCCTCTGTAGAGGTCTTCCTTTATACAAAAAAAAATATTATTATAAAGAAGCATTTTTCACAAAAGAAAAACTTTAAAAAAAGGTTATTTTTAAATTAAATTTTTTTGGCAAAATATTTTTTTTTAAAATAATTTTTTGTAAAAAATGTCTTAAAAAACAATTTTATACATACAAATATCGTAAAAAAGGGCCATTTATGGTTTTTAAAACAGGTTTCCCGAACGTAGTCGGATACCTTAATAATAATGAATTTTGACGGTAAAGCTACAATACGATTTATAAATTATAAACCGTAAAAAAAAATTATCAAGATAAGTATTTAATTTTGTATGTAATTTTATATATGATAAATATGGGGGGGGGGTCACGTAATTATTAAACTTGATTTTTAACTTAGTAGAAATTGATTTATCAAAGAATTTGCAGTTGATTTTTTTTATAAAAGTTATGTAAAAAATATCAGTGTAAATTGTATTTTTTTTTTTTTATTTGTCAGAATGTTTCTTTTTTATTTCAGTAAATTAATATTTTTTAAATTACTTTTTTTTTTTCAACCGGTATGATGCGCCCCGCCCAAAATAGAATTAGCACGCCGCCCTGGGGGGGAAACCCCCTTTGAGAAACGCTGGGAAAAACGTACAAGGGCCCAAAAAAAAGTTAATCACACTAATAATAAACCACAGATTTCAAAATTTTTTCAGAAATTCTGGGGTTCCCCGAGTCAGAAAGGAAATCGACAAAAAAATTATAAATGTGGATGTAAAATGGATTCCCGTTCTTTCGCTGTAGATCTTCAAAACCTTAAAGTAAGTATTATTGAACTGAATGACAAAATAAATGCTTTTTTTTTTTCAATATGTGGGAATCTTAAGTGGAAAACCATTATATGCAGTGTATTTAAACATCGTGATTTTTTAATAAAAAAATGAAATAATTTTCAATAAAAATGCAAAAGGCAATTAAAGCCAATGTGAAAAAAATTTTTCTCAAAGGGGCCCAGACAAATTAAAATGCACTTCAATATTTTAGTAAAAATAAGGAATTATTGCTGATAGAACTACAAAAACGATCGAACAGTTAACAGATTCTAAGCTAAATTGCAAATATGAACGAGAAGATCTTTTGGTTAAAAAAAAACCCAGGATACCGTTAAATTTTTTCAGGAACTATAGAACCCTTAATGCCCCTTCGCTACGATATATTTGTGAGAAAAGTTTTTGATACACTGAGGGCCATTAAAATTGCTACACCAGGAAGGTGATCAGATGAACGTCAAATACACGTGAAAAAAAGAAGAGGTTCGGATATGCAAAAGATTAGTGTTTCAGCGCCATTAGAAGATGAAGGAAGGAAAACAAATCGAAACACTGATAAAAAAAAAGTTAAAAGATTTCTCATTGGGAAAACCCCTTTGCCAGGTCGGATTTTCTCGAATCCCCGTCATGCCCCAATAAGAAGAAACCTTTTAAAACTTTTAGGAATTGATAGAGGAATTTCGGGCCCTTTAAAGAGAGGGGGTTATCATTCTATAATATTTCCCATCACACTCTGATCCGAAACCAACTACTATCATGGGAATATGGAATCCACGGTTTGTTGAGGGTTACAATGAACGACATGCAGTACTCCCACGCACACCCATGACTAACGCACTAGAGAAAAGACATAATGAGAGGCTGGCTCTGCAAAACCGAACAATCCCATCGACGACCTTTAGTCAAGAAATGGGCATGTTTGCAGCACGCACAGAATCCCCTCGTAATGTGTGACGATGCTTGCAGCAGCGTGGATTGTCAGCACGGTGGCAATTACTTCGGTGTTTCTTGACGACGCTGCCTTTAGACAGAAAACGACTCTGGTACCCTGAACGACAAAACGGATACAAGAGTGATGCAGTATTATCTTTTCAGACATGACGAGATATTCTGAGACCCGTATACTTGCCCGGAGGTTCCTAAGAGAGCGCTCGTCTTCCAGTTCTTTTGTTGTTCTCGGTCTCGTCTTCCAGCTCTTTTGTTGTTCTCGGTTGACCGCTACCGTTCTGACTCGGTATCTGCTGTTTTTGTCTGCCTCGTGCCAGCCTCGTCTAATCGCTTCGACCCAGATGTCGAGCGTTTGATTGGATCAACCAGCCTCTTTTAATTCGATGGAACGACTTCTTTCAAACTCTGACATCTGCTGGAAGAGGCATTGTTGATATCGAGTTGAAATGCAACAATAATTTTGATCATCAGATTGATAATCGCTCCTCATATACACCTGTTGAATGCGCAGTTCCGATGCGCTGGAGAGAGAGAGAGAGTTCCCTTTATTCATTCATTAAGACATCAAATTTTAATAATTTGCACGTTCGGTCCAAATGTGTTTGCATACGAAATTTTATTACAATCGGGCAACTCCTTCTTGTTGCGACGATTTTTTACTTAATGTGTTTTAGTACAAAGTTAAAAAAAGTAACCTTGACTCGATGTTTTATTATTATTTTTTTTACAAACTATTATCTAGGAAAGATTATTATTATTTAAGAAATTATCCCGGACAGTGTAAGATAGACTCCGCCTTTAATCCCTTCAGTGGGTCGATGAATGAGTGCTAGACCGGAACATATGCACGTGAACCCCAGCGCCTAAGGTCACGAAAACTGTGTTTGGCACAGCAGGCCTTGGCCCTCATGGGCTGTTGCGCCACTGAGTTCAGTTCAGTTCAACTTAGAAATTATTTATGTTTTTCAGTTAATTTGCGTAGATAAATTAATTTCTATCAATAAATTTTCCACAATTTTTCCATAGCTGTGTTGTTTAAAAATGCAAACACCTGTTAAATTATGAGACCTACATTGAATAACGTTTGTAAATTCTATTTTATAGGTACATGCAGTTAATGGAATACATTTTTATATAGTAAACTGCTATATTAATTATATGCATATTAAAATGAATCGTAAGAAATAAATTGACGATGTCTATTCCGAACAATCGAATAAATAATCTCAATTGGATCTTTTTGTATTATAATATATAAAATAAATATTTTATATATACATTTTAATATTTCATATTGCCTCCTATAATAGAAGAAATACCTAAAACTTCAATTTCATAGACATTCAGTCCATCATCAAACGTAACATAATCGTTAAAATGTTCCCTGCCTTTTGGAGTAGGATGAGAAAAGAAAGGAACTTCCTGTCCTAATCAAAACTCCCTCGATGGGTTACACTCATGACTAATTATTATCCCCACTATTTAAAATTAGTAAAAACTAATTATAATAATGAGTCAGCTAACTTTTTGGACCTTCAATTAAAGGTTAAGAATAATTTGCTATTAAGAATATTTTTGATAAAAGAGACTCATTTGATTTTAACATTATAAAATGCCTTTTTTGGGTAGTAACCTACACCTATCTATATTTAGAAATATTATCTTAAATTTTATAAAAAGAAACAATGATTTAATTACTGATAACATTTTAAAAACAAAGTAATTTTGTGATTTTTGCAAAATTGTTTAGAATACAATTATATAAGAAAATTTATTTATAAATATATTTCTATTTCTAATTAAATATATTTTTATCTTAGTTCATTATTTTAATTAAAATTCCCTTTTTTTAGTTTTTTTTTTAAAACAAAAATTTGTAAGCGCCTATTTTAATTGCTATATATCGTTTTAGTATATAATCATCCAAGTTTTTTACTTTGTTATATATTTTATTTGATTTTATTTTTCTTAAATTTGTTCATTATCGTTTTAAATTTTCCCTTTTTATTTTGTTTTTTTTTTAAAAAAAATCTTAGTGCTTTGTTTAATTAAAAATTAAATATCTAGGTGGAATTCACTATTTTTTGTTCTTCTCGAATAGTCTTCCAATTTTACGTCATTTCGCGTAGGGAACTTATTATGGAAGGTTGAATTTTCGTTTTTGGTAATTATTTTACACGTAAGTTTATTTTATTTTTTATTTTATTTATTTAATTATTTTTTTTTTCCCTCCCTTGTGACATTCATTATTGTTTTATTTTCTTAGCTTCATTTTAATATATTATCTGGTTTTTTTCCACGTGTTGTATTAGGCTTAACTTTTCAACTAGGTGTTTTTCCTATTATGTCGAAAGTTTCTGCGAACGGGGAAGGTAGGATCCGTAAAGCATTGCTAACCCTAATTCGTGGCCATTAGCGACAGCTTTAGAAATCATAATAGGTCACCAGTTTAGTCCAAAGACGTTTTTTTATCTACATTTGTTATGTCTGGGGAATTCTAATTTCTTCCCCGCTTTAGCACTGTAGGTTCTAGTACTTCTTCACTGTTATTTTTTATTACTATATATATATATATATATATAATATATATATATATATATATATATATATATAATATATATATATATATATATATATATATATATATATATATATATATATATATATATATATATAAACGCTCGTTGCGTCTCTGTAGCTAAATGAATAGCGCTTTGGACATTTTTAATCCTAAGGGAGTGGGTTCAAATCCCACCCGTGAAGACCTAATTTTTGAGAATGCGATTTCTTTTTGACTATTCTATTTTATGGAATTGAGAATTACAGCACGTTTTAATAGTAAATTAATTTTACATTTATCATCTGCATAACTTTCATTCCAATAAAACTGTCGTGGGATATTCTGAAATACTAAAAAAAAAGGACAATTTCAAACGGTAGGTTCAAAGACCATATTACTATGTCTTATTCTGATACAGAGTTTATTGGTATATTGATAAATACAAACATGATAATTCAAAATTCTTAACTTTAAAATTTCAGTTTAACAAATAAAATTTGAGTATTTCTTTAACCTTGAATAAAACACATCATTCTTATTCTACCGTATCGATGAATGATTTGACATAAAGAAGACATAAAACTTGAAAAATTACGCTTGTACTTGCAAATAACAAACACGCTACTTCCTTTATGCAATGCAACAAACATATTATCATTATTATGTTCACGTAACTCATGTGGACAAGGACGAGATCTACCATATTCCAGAACTAAACTTAAAGTATTATACATTGTATCACTCTCTATGACTTTTTTATATCCAAATACTCTTTTCCAGAGTTTTTTAACAAGAGTGACGTAATCATAACCAATCCCATTCAACATACGTTTTTGGTAGAGAATTAAGTACAAAAAATCACAACAATTCTGTTCGGATAGATATGGCCATAAAAGCTCTACCACATCTAAAAGTTTTCCTTGTACCGACCAATCTAAAAACACTTCTAAAATTGGAAAAGGGCACTTTTTCAAAATTTCGTCTTGCTCATTCTGGTCTAAGATTGAAAGGCAGAATTGTAGTTCATGATAATCGTTCCATATTCCACAACGAAGGCTCATCAACTTCTGGAGTCTTTCTTCTCGTTTAAGCTTAGGAAAATATGGCTGAAGGCCAAAATGGCTGTTTCGAGCAATTTCTTCCCAATTAATGTCCCCACCATGTCTTGTCCAATTCACCCATATTTGCACAATGTTCAAATCTAGTCCTTCGAAATAGTTCCTTTGAGCATCGTCTAGGATTTCCCAAATCAAAAACACGTCCTCTTGAAAACAATAGTGGGACGCTAGCTTAAAACGATCTCTGATATTAATGTCGTGATCAGCAATTATGGCTTTGGCGGTCTTATGTCTATCGATTTTATTATCTTGAGTCCAATGGAAGTTCCTGGTAGATCTCAGTAAGCTCTTTTTAGAATTAATTATTGTTTTGTGGTCTTGCAGCCACTTGTAAGATTCTATGAAAGCGAGTCTAACTAAATCAGTTACTTCTTTCTTAAACATCTCGGGCAATAAAAGAGTGGATAATTTTTTCTCTACATAAAACTCCAACAATTGATTGGATGTGGAGTGATGATTGTAATCGCCGGTAAATTGATGTTGGTATTCATGTGAGAGAGTTGGTTTCCTTCTCATTGAAAACATTTGAAGCACTTGTTCGTAGTTGAGCAATGTAGCAAGTTCTTCCCCAAGCAACGATTCGATTTCATCACTGGACCAAATGCAGGAGTTGATATCGTGGGTATTCCTGAAATTACTTACATTAGGGTCGTTGTACACTTGAAGTGCAATGTTACACAAAGACATCTGACGTAATGACAGGAAAGTGTTTGGCAGTTGCATGATGAAAGGAAGGATCGCTGAAACTCTTTCTCCTTTTCTTGATATTAGACCTAGATTTAAGAAAAGAAAGTATATGGTTCTCAGTGCTTAAGTTTTTCTAGGCTTAATTAGTATATAGGGGTTTTAAAAAAGGTACCCAACTACATCGCAACGATATTTTAATTAT